>SNQJ01S0009944.1:51174-88865 GCA_010110895.2 Picea sitchensis | reverse complement strand
ATTGCATTAATGATATGATACAAGGTCTAATTGTGAACATTGAATGCTCTTTGTCTCTTATGCATTGTTGATGAAGTGATATAAATCATTTGACATTTTTAGCCATCATTGACTTCATCAATAATAGCATCAATTATTTGCTCATATATGTATTGAAGGATAGTCATTGACTTCATGAAGTATTAACCCACTGCAAGCATATTCTAGTTTTCTTTGTTTTGTCTCGCAAACAGGTGCATCATCAGTGGAAGACCTTTCTTGACTATCTCATATTTGGCTGTAATCTGTGGAAGGGAACCTATTGTCTTGATCCATTATCCTTAGCCCTTCTTGACCCAGATTGCCTTAGGGACGTCTCCCTTGGACTAGCCCTCCTAAATAGAAAGAGCCCCCCATCGAGGTGACAGTGGGTGGGGAAGCTCCTGTTACGCCGATTTCAAGCCTTGACTCAAGCTCCTTAGACCTTTCCTACAAACCGTGCGATAACAGGTCCCTAAGAAAAAAGAAGAAGACTCAAGGTGGAGGCCTTGTAAAGTAATCAAGGATAGAGACCCTTCATTGTAACATACTTGCAATCATTTTATAAAGATAGGAAATGAAGCCCAAATTGTAAAATGCTATCATTTAAACTCAAGTTCATTACCAATATCAATGTGTACTTATATATTTGTGTCCTTGTCAAAATACATTGGAAACAATATAGTTGATTGTTCAAATGTATTTAATATTTATTATTGTTTCTTGATCAAATGAAAATCGAATTTTTCATATTCTTAAAATACCTTCCAATGCAATTGAAATGAAATAATAATAGGTATTTTAAATTTAATGTGGCAATATTCAGTCAGTTAGATCTATTCAGAGTCTGTAGATTATTTGTAATTTATTATGCATGGCTAATTAGTACTTGGCACTACCATTTGGCTTATGTCTAACAAATGAATTTTTGTCCTTTTTAGTTGAAAATAAAGGGTTCAAGAAAATGAAGTTACAAGAAAATTCATGCCACAAATGATAAAAGATAATAAAGATACCTGGCACTGTCATTTACCATAATTCTAACAAATAAATTTTCGTCATTTTAGTCAACGGTAAAGGGATCAACAAGGTGTATTTAGTCAATAAAGTCTATCAACGACCAATGAAAATAATTAAGATAAAATTCTATCTTTTCCTTTTTATAAAATCATCTTCTAAGATTATTTAGATGATATATTGCTAGGGATTTTAATCTAATGAGGTGTACTACAAGATTAAATCATATCTTCCAACTCTCAATGAATTTGTTGGTGCAAAAGCAATGAGAAGAATCCAAGACATGGTGATTGATTTTTGGTGTCCATGTGGTTACTTATATGGTACTTTAAAAGGGAATCTAATCCTAGGAGGGACACGAAGATATTTTGTTTTTTCCAACACTTGAAAATCATTTTTCTAGGCTGAGATGGGAGATATGCACATTTAATACCATTGAGATCAATGGTACTTTTACTATGATAAATATTTCAAGGATCGGGAGGTGAGTTTCTTTGTTATTTTTGGGGGGATTACTTTTTATTGATAAGGCAACCAAGCCCTTGACAATAAACCCTACAAAGTCTACCTCTACAATGACTTCCCCTCTACGAAGAAAGAGAGGACCCAAAGCTAATTGATGAAATGCTAAAGACTACTACTCTAATTGATTTTATATATGTGCATTTTGATTTTGTAAATGCACATATATAGAAGTAAGATTCCATATATGTAGATTTATGGAGGTCAAAATGCACATATACCATAGCTTGATTTCATAAATGTAAATATACATAAACTTGTTTATGTGTATGCACATATAAAAAATCCAAAATGTTCATATATGGAAGCACTTCATATATGTGTGCTTCTATATGTGCATATACAAAAGCCTACTCTCATATATGCATCTTTACAGAAGTGATTTCATATATGCGCATATATGGAAGCACTTATGTGTATGTTCATATACGAAAGTGCTTCCATAAATATGCATATATGTAAGAAGGCTTACATGTATGCACATTATTTAGAATCTTTCTTCCATATATGTGTCTTTATAGAAGCACTTACAAATAATGTGCATATATGGAATATATATGTCTTTACAAAAGCGCTTCTATATATGTGCATATACGAAAACACTTCATATATGTGTTTTTACGAAAGTACTTTCATAGATGTGCTCCATGGAAACACTTGTGTGTTGAGAATATGTTTATATGGAGAGGGGGGGTGAATCAGTATACAATACTTTTTACTTTATTTAATCATTTATTAGCTGAGAAACAATAATCACATATAAACTCAAATCATAATGCACATACATTAACGTGGAAATCCTTGCGGGAGACAACCAAAAAAACTTATCTTTATAAATGTCTATAGACACCAACCTATTGTTACAAAGATTGTAGGCACCAACCTACTGGAGACATCAATCTCCTTAACTGAGCACCAACTCAAAAATATGTAGGCATCGACCTAATGGAGACACCAATATCCTCAACTAAGCACCAAATCAACAAGATGTAGGCACCAACCTACTGGAGGCACCAATCTCCTCCACTGAGCACCAACTCAATAAGATGTGCGTAGACACCAATCAAATATCTTCATACATAGAGTACTTCTGACTTCACCTGCATTCTTTATTCCATGGACAATCTTTCAAACCCTATAAATCCTCATAGCATCATTCACATAATGCAATCACTGACAACAACATTCATTGGTGACAAAATCCACTAACGACAACATACATTGATGACAACATCCACTAATGATAACTTGCACTGACGAAAACAACCACTACCAGAAACATCACAACCTTAAAACGATGCACACGATAACATCATAGACCTTCAATCCTTCATAACGCACCTTGAGAACAAGAAAGACCTCAAGAAAATCCCTTAGACTTCTCTTGCACGCCTTTAGATCCCATAAAGACACCCCAACACCTTTAACACACCTTAGATCAACTATGTGTACCTAAAACTTGATCTCTTTCTTAGTTTCTCTAAAAATGTGCACATCTATCTTGTATTTATAGTAATCTTGTCCTCACTTTCTGGGTCGATCTATAAAGACTGGCTGAGACAACCTCAATTTTTTGGTTGGGTTGTCGGACGAAAAAATTCATATCTCCTCATTCCTAGGTTGTTAGAGGGAATTCCATATACCATTGTAAAGGTATTGGAATAGTATTTCCAACCATATAACTTGTGCTCCCATTTGAGCTATGTATGCAGGGTAAAAATTCCTTCAAATATATGGTATCCAAATTGACCATCAAAAATCCAAAAGTAATTCTTTCAACAATCTCCATCTTGCAATATTTGTATTAGACATCTGTAGGCTTGTAATATTTATCTTGGATATTTGTAGGCTCCCCTTATTTTTGACATCAATGAAAAAAATACTTCCAACAATCTCCCCCTTTGTCATTGATGACAACCCTTAGTTAATTTTGTAATACTTCCCCTGTGTGCAACTCTCCTTGTGTTTTCCATTCTTCCTTTGTCTGCAACTTCTCCCCCTTTGACATCATTGGCAAAGGGTTTCTCCTCATGAGATTGTGCTTCCATTTATTGATGAGATGAGAGGGATATTACTCCCATCTTTTGTTCTATACACCACTTTTCTTCTTTGACTTCATCGAGTATGTATACATCACATGAGGTTCTATTTTCATTTGCCACCAATCTTCTTGAAGCTGCTTTCCTTATCTCACACTCTTTATAATGAAATGTGAGGTTGTAGCCTTGATCACATATTTGGCTGACACTTAGAATATTGTGCTTTAACCCTTCATCATAAATGTAATTATGTGTCTTAGTATTTCCATTATCAAGACTAATAGTACCTTTTCCAACTATCCTTGTAGAGTCATTATCTCCAAAAGTAACCATGCCTCCTTTTTCTTCCTTCAGGGTGAGAAACTTGGTTTGGTTCTCTATCATGCGTTTTGAACATCCATTGTCAATTTGCAATTGGTTCGCTTCATTTTGAGCATAAAGTGCAAGTTTGTATTCTTCCTTCTTTTGTTCTTCTTGCTTCCTTTTCCACACCTTTGTGTATTCTTATTTACGTTTGGCAAGAACACCTTCTTCCTTATTTATTATGTTGCTTCTAAAGTAACTTGCTATGTTCCCATAGTTATTGCACTTATAACATTCAATATTGTAATCAAGTAGGGGGGCAAATGAACTGTAGATTCTATCAACAAACCCATGAGAAATTCTAGTTTTGTTACTCATGTAATGATTCTTTGCAATTTTATAAGAACCTCTCTTTATATCTCTCACATGATCACTTCCTGCATAAGCTTTACAATTATTGCTTTATGACCAAAGTTATTGTAAGAAAAACAATATCCAAGAAAGAGATTTTGGTACCGGTTTGTTAAAGGTATTCTTGGTGGAACAACTCTTCTAAACTCATTCTTGTGGGAACAATAAACTTTTTGTTGGTCATCATTTCCTTTCCTGTTGTTTATTTCATTGTTGATGGAGTCTTTGAGAATATTGGCATAGCTTTTAGGTTTTTCTTCATTTTCCTTTTATGATGGCTTTGTGACTTTAGTGTTTGTATATCCCTCGGGGGTATTTATTTTTCATCATATCCAAGACCTATCTTGATGAATGACGACCTTTGGAAACTAAAAATATTATCTAATATTTCAATACTCTTTCCAAACTTCAACCTTCTATTCAATTGATCAATTATTTTTTCTAGCTCCTTTCTTAAAGAAACTGTTCCAACTTCTAGATTCTTGTAATTTTCTTCCTTTTCTTTCTGCTGGCTTCTCACCAAGTCCGACAATGTTGTTGACAATTTCATCCACTCAAAGAAAATAGGATGCAACATTTTATTTTCCTCCCATTTTCAAACTCTCAAACTATCTTATATGATTTTGGATCTTTTCCTTTTTCACCTTGTCATCACCTTCATTGATGTTTTGAAGTTTGTAACAAATATCTTTTTCCGATTTACAATGCATCACCTTGAAAAAATTTTATTCACAATGCATCACCTTTTTTTTCAACTAGCTTCTCACCAAGTCATTTTATGTTGTTGACAATTTCATCCACTCAAAGAAAATAGGATGCAACATTTTATTTGCCTCCCATTTTCAAACTCTCAAACTGTCTTATATGATTTTGGAGCTTTTCCTTTTTCACATTGTCATCACCTTCATAGATGTTTTGAAGTTTGTAACAAATATCTTTTTCCGATTTACAATGCATCACCTTGACAAATTTTGATTATGATAAACATCTCAATATAACATTCATTAATTTTGCATTATGTTCACTAGGATTCTTCTCGACCGCATCTATTGGTGGAGTTATTGGGGCTATATAACAATTCACAATTGATTGTCAAATATAAAACCCAAGAGCCATTAGATAAGTCTGCATCCTTACACTCCAAAATGCATATTTTGTTCCGTCAAACAATGGACCCTTGGTTGTGAAGAAACCTTCTTGACTAGCCATCTGTGTTCCTGAGATCTACCTTCCAGTGGTTAAACTGATTCTAAAGGAACCCATTCTAAAACCAATTGTTGAACATATGCTTATATTGAGGAGGGGGGGTGAGTCAATATACAATTTTTTTTTACTTTATTTAACCATTCATTAATCATTCATTAACTGAGAAAAAATAATCACATATAAACTCAAATCAAAATGCACATAGTTTAACATGGAAACCCTTGCAAGAGAAAATAACAAAAACTTATCTTTATAAATGTCTGTAGGCACCAACCTATAGTTACAAATATTGTAGGCACCAAACTATTGTATACACCAATATCCTTAACTAAGCACCAACTAAGAAATATCTAGGCACCAACCTACTGGAGACATTGATCTCCTCAATTGAGCACCAAATCAACAAGATGTAGGCACCAACCTACTGGAGACACCAATCTCCTCAAATGAGCACCAACTCAATGAGATGTGTGTAGACACCAATCCAAGATATTATTTCAAATATAGAGTATCCAAACTGACCATCAAAAATAAAAAAGTAATACTTTCAACAATCTCCATCTTGCAACCTTTGTCTTGGACATATGTAGGCTTGTAATATTTATCTTGGAAATCTGTAGGATCCCCTTGTCTTTGCCATCAATGAAAACAATATTTTCGACATTCTTTATATGCACATATATGAAAGTGCTTTCATAAGACACATATATGGTAACATGATTCAATATATGCACATTATTTGGAAAGTTTCTTCTATATATGTGTCTTTACAGAAGTGCTTCCAAATAAGGGAAGCCTACTTCCATATATGCATCTTTACGTAAGCGCTTATATATATATATGCACATATACCAAAGTGCTTCCATAAAGACACATATATGGAAGAAAGATTCCATATATGTGCACTATTTGGAATCATGCTTCCATATATGTGTCTTTATGGAAGCATTTACATATATGTGGATATATGAAACTGCTTCTGTAAATGCGTATTTTGGCTTTCGTATATGCACATATACAAAAGTAAGCTTTTGTATATGCACATTTATGGAATAAGACTACTATAAATATGCATTTTTTTATTCTATATGTAATATACCTAGGGAGGATAATATAAGTACCCAAGGGGATAATGAACGCAATATGGACATAATAATGGAATAGGCCCACTTGGTAGTTGATGGGTAATAAATAGGCCCGCTATATAATTACAAATAAATAATATAATAATAAGGGGTATTTGGCATATACCCCTAGGAATACTCATGAAAAAATATAAATACAAGAGTATCATTGTATTGGATATGTGTTGGATTGAATTTATTTATAGAAAATATGACTTGTGGAGTGATTCCTTCCATAAGGAGTATTTTATGGTGTTACCCTACCTTAAGGGTTCCTCTCTCTATAATATTCTTGTGTTTTTCATGGTGAATGTTTTAGTATCTTCGGAGTTTAAGGATTTACTTCTAAAGTTTTGTGATTCATTATTTCTTATATCTATCAAGGTTTAATACAAGTGGTATCAGAGATCTTTATTGGGCATGAAATGGGAGAATATTTTTTCTTTTTGTAGATATTTATGGAAAAAAGAAGACATAATTTAGGCCAATTTTTGAAACTTTCTATTCATATTTTGAAGAAACCGGTGGTAGTTATGAATTCCTCTAAAAAACATACATAATTTCAAATAAATAAATCATCCGAAAATGAGTCCAAGAAGTGGAGTTATCATTAATTTCAAATTAGCTATTTTTAGGGTTTTTTACTAGTGACGGCCACATGGTTTGCAATTTGAATATCTTTTGATAATGTGCACAGATTTTAGTCAAACATGTACCAATAGATCCATAGTAGCAATGGAATTTCATAATTGTTGTAATAAAAACCAATCAGAGAAATATCGCAAGAGTTATGATCATTTTACAATAGTCGCCTCAATTGAAAAATAAGTGTTTTTCTTTAAAATCCTAGCTATATTTTCAAAGATGTGGTTTACAAGAAAATATGATGGTATCACTATTGAAGAATACATAAAAAGAAAGAAGTCATTATGGGTCAACATGGTCATTAGTGCCATCCACTAGATCTGGGACTCAATATCAATATGCACCTAGGGTAGCTATTGGCTCCCGAACGAGATTTCCAATGAAGGAAATGAACTGGATATTGAACAAGCTCTAATGAAATTGCTTCATATGCTCCTATTTTTTCTGTTGCATCTTTCTTTGCTACCTTTCCCTACAACAGATGACATTCCTGGAGTGGTTGACGCACTCAGTTGGAGAGATCATGAAATGAATATTGAAACCATTATCATGTACCAGACTGATCTGAAAGATAAAATTATTACAACAACAAATTCAAATCAACAATATCTTAAAATAAAAGAAACATTAAAGCAAGGAAATTTTTCAGCAGAAATTTAATTTTTATGAGCTCAAAGAATATGGAATTCTCATGTCTAAAGACAAAGTATATGTGTCAAATTCCAATGAGTTGAAAAATGTAGCACTGAGGGAAATGCACAATGTGCCATATGCTGGGAACCCAGGATATCAAAAGACAATTGCGGATGTAAGAAGCCAATATTTTTTTCCTAGAATGAAGAAAGAAGTGGATAATTACATATCTAGATGTCTAGAATGTCAGAAGGTGAAGACAGAGAAAATGAATCCAACTGGGTTATTGAAACCAATGCCCATTCCAAAATGGAAGTGGGAGATTGTGACAATGTATTTTATTACTAAGTTGCCCAAAACAGTGAAGCAACATGATTCCATCATGGTGGTGGCAGATAACTTAACTAAGGAAACACATTTTATTCCAATGAAAACAACACACAAGGCAACAAATATTGTAAAAATTTATATGAAAGAAGTTGTCAGGCTACATGGAGTGCCTAAAGAAATTGTTTCATATGGAGATCCAAAGTTTACTTCCAATTTTTGGAAGGGTTTGTTCAAAGGATTTGAGAAAAATCCAAATCTTAGTACAATGTATCACCCATAGTTAGATGGGAAAACATAGAGGAATAATAGAATAATTGAGGTGTCATGCCCCCATTTTTGGATTCCCATGTTCAACAATGGAAATGACTCTCATGAATCGTCTGTAAAGAAAAAGGAAGTCAAAAGGGGTTATTTAATGTCACTTATTTAGGAGATGTTATGTATTTAAAGTGACATTAAGGGAATAAAGTAACTTTAGATTAATAAGTTACTTAACCATTATTAAAAGTGAATTTTAATATCAAAATGAAAGTAAAAGGGGGGATAAGGGTTATATTTTATTTAGTCAGAAGGGGGAAGGTTCTAGAAGTCATATTTGATTTAGTAAAAAAGGGGAAAGTTCTAGAAGACACGAAAGAAGGATAAAAGGAGGGGTAGCACTTCACTTTGGTATTATGTTTTAGATTAATCTCTTTGGAGTGTTATTGGAGCCATTGGTTTTTTAGGGTTTAGGAAAACCCTTCCACCATTGTAGTTTGGTTTCGGTGGTGAAATATACACCCTAGCTAGACAAGATAGGAATCCATCCAGAATTTCCATTGGAGCTTCAATTGGGGTTTGTATTTGGTTGGAAGTTTATCGGCCCGCACAGGCTTGCAAAATTATCTGGAGGAGGTCGATCTCAATTTTGCAGGTACCGGGAGGGTTTCAAAAGGCCTATCAGCAAAATCCTTGCTGGTTGAAGACAAGGGTCCCGCGAGGCCTCGCTAGTTGCCCATATTTGTTCTGCGAGGGTATTTGTGGACTGAAATTTGTTGCAAGAATGTTTTTGAATGAGTCCTCATTGGTTGAACGCTAGTAGTCCCGTGAGGCCCCACTAGACGCCTAGCCTTGTCCCATGAAGATCTCTGTAAGAGGGTTTTGTGGTTGTAGCAGTCCATTCGGGGTTAGATCTGTGAGGGTTACAGTGGATTGGAGGGCCATTTCTAGTGTTGGATCAGCACGTAGTAGGTCTAGGAGAGCCTTGGAGCAGTTGACATCATTTATTGGAATAATTCCAGGTTTGGTTTGAGTTTTGAAGTGTTGTTGAAGCTATGGTAGGATCCATTAGACTTCTACTATTGTTGTATTTTCAGTCTTTATTCATAATAAAAGATGCCAATGTTGTCACCCCCATTATTTGTGTACTTGGATTAGTAATGTGTTTGATGGAAGTTCACTTAATGTAATGCATGCAAATTTCTTTTGAAAATCCATATATCATATTTGGCATAAGATATATATGAGTATAAACTGTTTAACAAATGAACAACACCAACAACATCATAATTTGCACAAAAAAACACTTAAATATATCCTAACACAGTCTGGGGACATTACAGTGGTATCAAAGATCATCATCTTTCCATCTTGTGATTGCATCAGACATGAATGGGTTACATAAAAGGGATAAATCAACAATACCTCCCATGGACAAGAGAATAAAAACAACTATGGAATTCTCAGATAAAACTTGGTAAATTCTTCAACAAGCCAAGATGGTGCTAGCGACAAAGAAGATCATGCCTCAATATAAAGAGTATCTAAAATTGAGGGAAGATATCCGTACAACTTTGCATTTAAAAATGTTTACACTCTCTGGTGCAGAAGTTGGCCCAAGGATTTGGACGAGGATTATTTTAATGGCACAAGGTAGGAAATGGAAAAGGATGAGCATGAAGAGTAGGTGGAGGAACATGCATCTTTGTAAGAAGGTTTTGTGGTTGTAGCAGGACATTCGGGTCAGATCTGTGAGCATTACGGTAGAGTGGAGGGCCATTTACAGTTCTTGAGAAGATCATAGTAGGGATAGGAGAGCCTTGGAGTAGTTGACATCATCTCTTGGCATAATTCCAAGTTTTGTTTGAGTTTTGTAGTGTTGTTGAAGCTATGATAGGAGCCATTAGACTTCTGCTATTGTTGTATTTCCAATCTCTATTCATAATAAAGGATGTCAATGTTGTCACTTCCATTATTTGTGTACTTGGATTATTAATGTGTTTGTTGGAAGTTCACTTAATGTAATGCATGCAAAATACTTGTGAAAAGTCAAATGTCATATTTGGCATAAGATGTATATGAGTATAAATTGTTTAACAAAGGAACACCACCAACAACATCATAATTTGCACAGAAAAACACTTAAATCTAGCCTAACACAGTTTGGGGAAATTACTGTGGTATCAAAGATGGTGATCTTGCTAGCCTATCATTGCATTAGACATGAATGAGTTGCAGAAAATGGAGAAATCAGCGGTGCTTTCCATGGAAAAGAGAATAAAAACAAAAATTCTTGGATAAAATGATCCAGGTGGATATCGGTGGCCACCCACCTATTCCATGGGCTTGAAAAACAGTTTTTCATCTTTGACAGTTTTTCGACGGTTTTTCGGGTTCCAAACTTCTAAGGCAGTTTTGAGGCCCTAAACGATGTTTTTGGGGGATTTGGGGCCCAGATGACTGCTAAAAGCACTAAATTAGGCTAGTCGAAAATCGTTGTTCTCATTTAGACCTTTCCAACGGTGTATAGAGCGCCCCAAAAGGAGATCGTATGCAAAATTTACGCCCCTGGGAAGTTAACATATCAACTACACCCATCGGGGCCCGCAAACCTTTTGGATTTTACTTATGTTATAAATTCCTTTGGAGCCTCATTGTAACAATCATATTCTTGTGAATGAGTGCATCCATCACATCTCTCCTCAAAGATAAGCCGCCACCATTCCAACAAGCTTGTTTTCCATTGCATTTTACAGTTTCAACTTATTTCCTTATTGAATAGAAAACCAATTTTATTGTGTCTCTGTTATTTTGTGTTAAGAATCTTTTAATAATATGTATTCATTTCGTTCTTCTCCTAAAATCCAGATCCAGGTGGATATCAGTGGCCATCCACCTCTTCCACGGGCTCGAAAAACAATTTTCCATCTTGGCAGTTTTTCACAGTTTTTCAGGTTCCAAACTTCTAGGGTCGTTTTGAGGCCCTAAACGATGTTTTTTGGGGATTCGGGGCCAATGTGACAATCAAATAAACTTACTTGGGCCAGTTGAAAATTGTTCTTCTCATTTAGACCTTTCCAACGGTGTATCGAGTGCCCCAAACAAATATCATATGCAAAAAGTACGCCCCTGGAAGTTGACGTATAAACTACCCCCATTGGTGCCCACAAACCTTTTGGCTTTTCATCTTCTAGGGTTAGGGTTTTGGATTTTACTTATGTTAAAAAGGCCTTTGGAGCCTCATTGTAACAATCACATTCTTTCCAATGAGCACAATCTTCACATATCTCCTCAAAGATAAACCGCCACCATCCCAACAAGCTTGTTTTCTACTGCATTTTACAGTTTCAACTTATTTCCTTATTGAATAGAAAACCAATTTTATTGTATCTTTGTTATTTTTTGTTAAGAATCTTTTAATAATCTGTATTCATTTCATTCTTCTCCTAAAATGCGGATCCGAGTGGATATCAGTGGCCACCCACCTATTCCATGGGCTCGAAAAACAATTTTTCATCTTGGCAGTTTTTCGATAGTTTTTTGGGTTCCAAACTTCTGGGGTTGTTTTGAGGCCCTAAACGATGTTTTTTGAGGATTTGGGACCCAAGTGGCAATTAAATGCACTTACCTAGGCCAATAAAAAATTGTTCTTCTCATTTAGACCTTTCCAACGGTGTATCGGGTGTCCCAAATAGAGATCGTATGCAAAAATTACGCCCCCAGGAAGTTGACGTATCAACTACCCCCATTGGTGCATGCAAACCTTTTGGCTTTTCATCTTCCGGGGTTAGGGTTTTGGATTTTACTTATGTTAAAAAGGCCTTTGGAGGTTCATTTTAACAATCATCTTCTTGCGAATGAGCGCAGCTATCACATCTCTCCTCAGAGATAAACTGCCACCATTCCAACAAGTTTGTTTTCCACTGCATTTTACAGTTTCAGCTTATTTCCTTATTGAATAGAAAACCAATTTTATTGTATCTCTGTTATTTTGTGTTAAGAATCTTTTAATAATTTGTATTCATTTTGTTATGCTCCTAAAATCCGGATCTAGGTGGATATCGGTGGCCACCCACCTATTCCACGGGCTCGAAAAACAATTTTCCATCTTGGCAGTTTTTTGAGTTCCAAACTTCTGGTGCCGTTTTGAGGCCCTAAACGACAATTTTTGGGGATTTGGGGCCCAAGTGAAAAATAAAGACACTTGGGCCAGTCGAAAATTGTTCTTCTCATTTATACCTTTCCAACGGTGTATCGAGCACCCCAAATGGAGATCGTATGCAAAAATTATGCCCCCGGAAAGTTGACGTATCAACTACCCCCATCGGTGCCCGCAAACCTTTTGGATTTTCATCTTCCAGGGTTAGGGTTTTGGATTTTACTTGTGTTAAAAAGGCCTTTGGAGCCTCATTGTAACAATCATCTTCTTGCGAATGAGCGCAATCATCACATCTCTCCTCAAAGATAAACCGCCACCATTCCAACAAGCTTGTTTTCCACTGCATTTTACAGTTTCAACTTATTTCCTTATTGAATAGAAAACCAATTTTATTGTATATCTGTTATTTTGTGTTAAGAATATTTTAATAATCTATATTCATTTTGTTCTACTCCTAAAATCTGGATCCAGGTGGATATCGGTGGCCACCCACCTATTCCACGGGCTCGGAAAACAATTTTCCATCTTGGCAGATTTTCGACAATTTTTCAGGTTCCAAACTTCTGGGGTCGTTTTGAGGCCCTAAATGATGTTTTTTGGGGATTTGGGGCCCAAGTGAAAGTCAAATACACTTACTTGGGCTAGTTGAAAATTTTTCTTCTCATTTAGACCCTTCCAACGGTGTATCGAGCACCCCAAATAGAGATCGTATGCAAAAATTACGCCCCCGAGAAGTTGACATATCAACTACCCCCATCGGTGCCCACAAACCTTTTGGTTTTTCATCTTCCAGGGTTAGGGTTTTGGATTTTAATTATGTTAAAAAGGCCTTTGGAGCCTCATTGTAACAATCATCTTCTTGTGAATGAGCGCATCCGTCACATCTCTCCTCAGAGATAATCCGTCACTATTCCAACAAGCTTGTTTTCCATCACATTTTACAGTTTCAGCTTATTTCCTTATTGAATAGAAAACCAATTTTATTGTATCTATGTTATTTTGTGTTAATAATATTTTAATAATCTGTATTCATTTCTTTCTGCTCCTAAAATCCGGATCCAGGTGGATATCAGTGGCCACCCACCTATTCCACGGGCTCGAAAAATAATTTTCCATCTTGGCAGCTTTTCGGGTTCCAAACTTTTGGGGCCGTTTTGAGGTCCTAATTTTTGGGGATTTGGGGCCCAAGTGAAAATTAAAGACACATACTTGGGCCATTCGAAATTTTTTCTTCTCATTTAGACCTTTCCTACGGTGTATCAAGCGCCCCAAACAGAGATTGTATGCAAAAATTACGCCCCTGAGAAGTTGACGTATCAACTACCCCCATCGGTGCCCGCAAACCTTTTGTTTTTTCATCTTTCGAGGTTAGGGTTTTGGATTTTACTTATGTTAAAAAGGCCTTTGGAGCCTCATTGTAACAATCATCTTCTTGTGAATGAGCGCAACCGTCACATCTCTCAAAGATAAGCCGCCACCATTCCAACAAGCTTGTTTTCCGTTGCATTTTACAGTTTCAACTTATTTCCTTATTGAATAGAAAACCAATTTTACTCTATCTCTGTTATTTTATGTTAAGAATATTTTAATAATATGTATTCATTTCATTTTTCTCCTAAAATCCGGATTCGGGTGGATATCGGTGGCCACCCACCTATTCCACGAGCTCGAAAAACAATTTTCTATCTTGGAATTTTTTCAACAGTTTTTTGGGTTCCAAACTTCTGGGGCTATTTTGAAGACCTAAACAACATTTTTTGGGGATTTGGGGCATAGGTGACTGCCACAAGCACTAACCTAGGCCAATTGAAAATCGTTCTTCTCGTTTAGAACTTTCCAATGATGTACTGAGCGCCCCAAACTGAGATCGTATGCAAAAGTTATGCCCTCGAGAATTTGACGTATCAACTACCCCGTCGGGGTCCGTAAACCTTTTGGATTTTCATATTCTCGGGTTAGGGTTTTGGATTTTAATTATGTTAAAAAGTCCTTTGGAGCATCATTGTAACAATCATATTCTTTCGAATGCGAGTAGCCATCACATCTTTTCTCAGAGATAAGTTGCCACCATTCTAGCGAGTCTTTCACTTTGTATTTTTACAGTCTTTGTACATTTCTTTCATTAATAGAAATCATGTATTACTGTATCTCTATGTTTATGGTTGCATCTCTAATATATTTTTGTTATATTGTTGGATATCCGATACATCTTTGTACATTTATTTATTATATCTTTTCTCTCATTTCGTGACGAAAATAATCCAGATCAGTGGTATCAGAGCAGGCTACTCTTGATCGTTTTTTCAGTGCATGTCCCTGACGAGGTTTGAGTATAGAAAGTTGGGTCTTGAACTTGTCTCTCTTGAAGACAATCACTCTCTCATTCCCAAGAAACCCTCCATGGAGGAAGAAAATAAAAATGACGGAGCAAACGATTCTATCAATCTGTTTCTTGAGCAAGCTCTCACGTGACAAAGAGACGAAATGATGGAGAATTTTTCCCACATCCTTCAATGTCTGCCGATAATAACTGACGCATATTCATCAAGTGGCCACTTTGGAGGCACCTCTCCTTTCAAGGTACAAGTTAATTTTTATATTCTCGTATTTGAAGGACAGATAGATGCATATGCCCTAGACAAATGGTTAAAACTGCTAGATGGTTATTTATTTGTTCACCATTTTTTCGACAGGGAAAATATCACCTTAACACTCCTTAAGGTTCTCCCCCATGTCAAACATTGGTGGGAAAATTATTGGGAGAAAAATTCACAGAGGAGTCCAGAATATATGGGGTCAATCCCACTTTGGATTTTTTTGTGGATGTGGTTAAGGAACAATATTACCCCTTTGGAAACTATGAAGACCAATACATGAGATGGACAACACTGCGGCAAGAGAGGGGCCAAGGAGTTCCATAGTTCACCAATACCTTCCATACCTTGCACACCAAGCTGGGTATCAAATACTCTGAGCGACGTCTGGTTCTGAAATACCGTGGGGCTCTACACGGATACATCCAAACTGAAATGGATTTTCTGGACATCTCATCACTCTGTGTTGCTTATTGATATGCTGTTAAAATCAAGCAGAAATTCAAGCACTAGAACAAACGATATTTCAGGTCTGCAAATCCACAACAAAAAAAGTATGATAAAGACGACCCTCACAAACAACTTCCCGAAAATCGGTCCAAGCCAGAGGAAAAGAAGGGGCATGGAAAGACGAAGAAGGACACCGAAAAATGGTGCAATTTCCACAAAATCCCCTAGCACAACACCGATGAATGTCGCTCAAAACAGTCATTGGTGGCCAATATCAAAGACAAGGAGCCAAACCTTGATTCAGAATCTGATTCTGAAAATACTTGTTAAAGACAGATTATCGACGCAGACCCCACTGTTATTGTCGCAACTGCAATAATTCAACCAGAAGAACCAATAGATCCTGAAGAGTGGGGAACCTTTTTCATTCACATATGTGGGTGAAGGGGACCTCATTGCATTTTATTGTTGATAGTGGAAGCCAAAAGAACCTCATCTCAGCAGAGGTCATCAAATAGTTGGGATTGTTGACAATACCACACCTACATCCATACAACATCGAGTGGCTTCGCCAAGGAGGAGATCTTCCTATCAGCCAGCAGTGTCGATTGTCATACGACATCTAGCCCTTCAAGGATGAGGTATTATGTGATGTTCCCCACTATATGTCAGTGATGTTCTCTTGGGCCAGACATATATGCAGAAACGCCATGCTGTTTATGAGTCTCAACCCCGCAGTGTCATTGTTTCTATGGGGGTTCATCTCTACGAAATACCATACGTAGTTCTGACTATTATTCCACCTAAACAATGTCACAAGGTAGTATCTCATACTACAAAATTTATCTTCTTCACAATTTGTTTAAAAGGGGAACATAAGGATACTGCAACCACTACAGCCTCGACCCAATCACCTTCTGTCCAACAAAAGCAGGTCGACAAGATTGCAGCAAAATGAAAAGATTCCTTCTGCACACAGTCATCTCAAGTAGCCTGACTGTTTGAACAGAGTCAACCCCGTGAGCAACATGTTCGTGACAACCTTCCACAAACCGAGCAACACGACGTCTCCAATAAGGCAAGCAACTCACCAAGATTCAGATTCAACAATCACTTTCCCCTCTCCCCCGGGAAATTAGCGCAATGAATACCATTTATTCCTAAGGAGGGAGGATTGGTCCAAGTGGATATTGGTGGCCACCCACCTATTCCACGGGCTCGAAAAACATTTTTCTGTCTTGGCAGTTTTTTGACAGTTTTTCGGGTTCCAAAATTTCAGAGTCATTTTGAGGCCCTAAACGATGTTTTTTGGGGATTTGGGGTCCAGGTGATTGCTAAAGTAAGTGACGTACGCTAGTAAAAAATTGTTCTTCTTGTTTACACCTTTCTAATGGTGTATCGAGCGCCCCAAACGTAGATCATATGCAAAAGTTACGCTCTCGAGAAGTTGACGTATCAACTACCCCAATGGTGCCTGCAAACCTTTTGGATTTTCATCTTCCGGGGTTAGGGTTTTGGATTTTACTTATGTTAAAAAGGACTTTGGAGCCTCATTGTAACAATCATCTTCTTGCGAATGTGAGTAGTCATCACATCTCTTCTCAGAGATAAGATGCCACCATTCTAGCGAGTCTTTCACTCTATATTTTTACAGTCTCTATACATATCTTTCATTAATAGAAATCGTGTATTATTGTATCTTTGTGTTTATGGTTGCATCTCTGATATATTTATGGTATATTGTTGGATATCCGATACATCTCTGTACATTTCTTTATTATATCTCCGCTCTCATTTCGTGCCGAAAATAATCTGGATCAGTGGTATCAGAGCATGTTGCTCTTGATCATTTTTTTAGTGTATGTCCCCGAAGAGGTCTGAGTATAGCAAGTTGGGTCTCGAGTTTGTCTCTCTTGAAGACAATCAATCTCACACACCCAAGAAACCCTCCATGGCGAAAGAAAATAAAAATGATAGAGTAGACGAGTCTATCAATCTGTTGCTTAAGCAAGCTCTCATGTGACAAAGGGACGAAATGATGGAGACTTTTTCCCACATCCTTCAATGCCTATAGATAAAAACTGACGCATCTTCATGAAGTGACCACTTTGGAGACACCTCATCTTTCAAGGTACAAGTTAATTTTGATATTCCTGTATTTGAAGGACAGATAGATGTAGATGCCTTGGACAAATGGTTAAATCTGCTAGATGGTTATTTTCTGTTCACCATTTTTACGACAGGGAAAAGATCACCTTCGCACTCCTTAAGGATCTCCCCCATGTCAAACATTGGTGGGAAAATTATTGGGAGAAAAGTTCCACAAAGGAGTTCAGAATATATGGGGCCGATCCCACTTGAGATTTTTTTGTGGATGTGGTCAATGAACAATATTACCCTGTTGGCAATTATGAAGACCAATACATGAGATGGACCACATTGCGACAAGAGAGGGGACAAGCAGTTCCAGAGTTCACCAATACCTTACATACCTTGTGCACCAAGATGGGAATCAAAGACTTCGAGCGATGTCTGGTTCTGAAATACTGTGGGGATCTACATAGATACATCCAAACTAAAATTGATTTTATGGACATCTCATCACTCAGTGTTGCTTATCGATATGTTGTTAAAATTGAGCAGAAATCCAAGCACCAGAACAAACAAGATTTTGTTTATGCAAAGCCGCAACAACAAAAGTATGATAAAGGTGACCCTAACAAACAGCTTCCCAAAAACTAGTCCAAGCCATAGGAAAAGAAGGGTTACAGAAAGATGAAGAAGGACACCGGAAAATGGTGCTCCTTCCAAAAAATCCCATGCACAACATCAATGAATGTTTCTCAAAACAATCATTGGTGTCTGAGATCAAAGACAAGGAGCTGAACCCTGATTCATAATATGATTATAAAAATACTAGTAAAAGACAGATCATCGACACAGACCCCACTGCTATTGTCACGACCTCAAAAATTCAACCAGAAGAACCAACAGATCTTGAAGAGGGTGAGCACCTTTTCTATTCACAGATGTGGGTGAAGGGGATCCCGCTACATTTTATTGTTGATAGCGGAAGCCAAAAGAACCTCATCTCAGCAGAGGTAGTCAAACAGTTGGGATTGTCGACAATACCACACCCGCAACCATACAAAATCAGGTGGCTTCGCCAGGGACACGATTTTCGTGTCAACCAACAGTGTTGATTGTCATACGACATCCAACCCTTCAAGGATGAGGTATTATGTGATGTTTCCCCACTATATGTTTGTGAAGTTCTCTTAGGCCAACCATATATGTGGAAATGCCATGTTATTTATGAGTTTCAACCATGTAGTTCCATTCTTTCTATGGGAGGTTATCTCTACAGAATACCAGAGGTAGTTATGAATACTATTCCACCTAAACAGTGCCGCAAGGTAGTATCTCATACTACAAATTTTATCTTATTCATAATCTATTCAAAAGGGGAATACAAGGATACTGCAACCACTACAGCCTCGACCCAAGCACCTTTTGTCCAACAGAAGTAGGTCAACAAGATTGCAACAAAACAAAAATATTCCTTCTGCACACAGTCATCTCAGGTAGCACCGACTGGTTGAACAAATTCAACCCCGTCAACAATAGGTTCGTGACAACCTTCCATAAACTGAGCAACATGACATCTCCAGCTAGGAAAGAAACTCACCAAGATTCAGATTTAACAATCGCTTTCCCCTCTTCCCCGGTAACTCAACGCAATGGAGACAATTGCTTCCTAAGGAGGGAGGATTGATCCAGGTGGATATTGGTGGCCACCCACCTATTCCACGGGCTTGAAAAAGAGTTTTCCATCTTGGTAGTTTTTCGACAGTTTTTCGGGTTCCATACTTATAGGGTCGTTTTGAGGCCCTAAACCATGTTTTTTGGGGATTTGGGGATTAGGTGATTATTGATAACATTAACTTAGGCTAGTAAAAAATTGTTCTTCTCGTTTAGACCTTTCCAACGGTGTATCGAGTTCCCCAAACGAAGATCCTATGCAAAAGTTACGCCACCGGGAAGTTGACGTATCAACTACCCCCATTAGGTCCCGCAAACCTTTTGGCTTTTCATCTTTTGGGGTTACGGTTTTTTGTTTTACTTATGTTAAAAATGCCTTTGGAGACTCATTGTAACAATCATCTTCTTTCCAATGTGAGTATCTGTCACATCTCTTCTCAGGGATAAGATGTCATCATTCTAGCGAGTCTTTCACTATGTATTTTTACAGTCTCTGTACATTTTTTTCATTAATGGAAATCGTCTATTACTGTATCTCTATTTTTATGGTTGCATATATGATATATTTATGTTATATTGTTGGATATCCGATAATTCTCTATACATTTCTTTATTATATCTCCGCTCTCATTTCGTGTGGAAATTAATCTGGATCAGTGGTATCAGAGCAGGCTGCTCTTAATCGTTTTTTCTAGTGCATGTCCCCGACGAGGTCTGAGTATAGAAAGTTGGGTCTTGATCTTGTATCTCTTGAAGAAAATCACTCTCGCATGCCCAAGAAACCCTCCATGGCGGAAGAAAAGAAAAACGATGGAGCAGACGATGCTATCAATATGTTGTTTGAGCAAGCTCTTACGCGACAAAGGGACGAAATGATGGAAAAAATTTCCCACTTCCTTCAACACCTGTCGATAAAAACCAACACATATTCATCAAGAAACCACTTTGGAGGCACCTCTCCTTTCAAGGTACAAGTTAATTTTGATATTCCCATATTTGAAGGACAGATAGATGTAGATGCCCTAGAAAAATGGTTAAATCTGCTAGATGGTTATTTCTTTGTTCACCATTTTTCCGATAGGGAAAAGATCACCTTCACACTCCTTCAGGCTCTCCCCCATGTCAAACATTGGTGGGAAACTTATTGGGAGAAAAGTTCCATAGAGAAGTCCGGAATATATGGGGTCGATCCCACTTGTGATTTTTTTGTGGATGCGGTCAAGGAACAATATTACCCTGTTAGCAGCTATGAAGACCAATACATGAGATGGACCACACTACGGCAAGAGAGGGGCCAAGAAGTTATAGAGTTCTCCAATACCTTCCATACCTCGAGAACCAAGATGGGTATCAAAGACTCAGAGAGAAATCTATTTCTGAAATACCATGGGGCTCTACACAGATACATCCAAATTGAAACTGATTTTCTGGACATCTCATCACTCGGTGTTGCTTATCGATATGCTGTTAAAATCGAGTAGAAATTCAAGCACCAGAACAAACAGGATTTCGGGTCTGTAAATCCGCAACAACAAAAGTATGATAAAGACGAACCTAAAAAATAGATTCCCAAAAACCATTCCAACCCACAGGAAAAGAAGGGTCACGGAAAGACGAAGAAGGACACCAGAAAATAGTGTGATTTCCAAAAAATCCCCTGGCACAAAATCGATGAATGTCGCTCAAAATAGTCATTGGTGGTCGAGCTCAAAGACAAGGAGCCGAACCCTGATTTGAAATATGATTCTGAAAAATACTGGTAAAAGATAGATCATCAATGCAGACCCCATTGCTATTGTCACGACCGCAACAATTCAACCAGAAGAACCAACAGATCCTGAAGAGGGGGAGCACCTTTTTCATTCATAGATGTGGGTGAAGGGGACCCCGCTGCATTTGATTGTTGATAGCGGAAGCTAGAAGAACCTCATCTCAACAAAGGTCATCAAATAGTTGGGATTGTCAACAATACCACTCTCGCAACCATACACCATCGGGTGGCTTCGCCAAGGATGAGATCTTCGTGTCAGCCAACAGTGTCGATTGTCATACGACATCCATCCCTTCAAGGATGAGGTATTATGTGATGTTTCCCCATTAAATGTCTGTGATGTTCTCTTGGGCTAGCCATATATGTGGAAACACCATGTTGTTTATGAGTCTTGACCCCATAATGTCATTATTTCTTTGGAGGGTCATCTGTACAGAATACCATAGGTAGTTCCGACTATTGTTCCAACTAAACAATGTCGCAAGGTAGTATCTCATACTACAAAATTTAGCTTCTTCACAATTTGTTCAAAAGGGGAGCATAATGATATTGTAACCACTGCAGCCTCGCCCAAGCACCTTATGTCCAACATAAGCAAGTCGACAAGATTGCGGCAAAACATAGAGATTCATTTTGCAAACATTCATCTTAGGTAGCCCAACTGGTTGAACAGAGTCAACCCCGCCAGCAACAGGTTCATGACAACCTTCCACAAACCGAGCAACACGACGTCTCCAACAAGGCAAGCAACTCACCAAGATTCAGATTCAGCAATCGCTTTCCCCTCTCCCCCGGGAAGTCTATGCAATGGAGACCATTACTTCCTAAGGTGAGATGATTGATCCAGGTGGATATTGATGGCCACCCACCTATTTCCACGGGCTTGAAAAACAATTTTACATCTTGGTAGTTTTTTGAAAGTTTTTCATGTTCCAAATTTCTGGGGCCGTTTTGAGGGATTTTAGGCCCAAGTGACTGCTAAAGGCACTGACTTGGGCCAGTTGATAATCGTTCTTCTCGTTTAGACCTTTCCAACGGTTTTATGAGTGTCCCAAACGAAGATCATATGCAAATGTTATGCCCCCGAGAAGTTCACGTATCAACTACCCCCATTAGAGCCCACAAACCTTTTAGTTTTTCATCTTCTAGGGTTAGGGTTTTGGATTTCACTTATGTTAAAAAGGCCTTTGGAGCCTCATTGTAACAATCATCTTCTTGCGAATGCGATTAGATGTCACATCTCTTCTCAGAGATAAGCTGTCACCATTCTGGCAAGTCTTTCACTCTGTATTTTTACAGTCTCTGTACATTTCTTTCATTAATATAAATTGTGTATTCTTGTATCTCTGTGTTTATGGTTGCATTTCTGATATATTTCTGTTATATTGTTGGATATCTGATACATCTCTGTACATTTCTTTATTATATCTCCGCTCTCATTTCATGCCGAAAATAATCCGGATCATACAACTTGGAAAATTATTCAACAAGACAAGATGGTGCTAGAGACAAAAAATATCATGCCTCAATATTAGGAGTATCTGAAATTGAGGGAAGAGATCTGTGCAACTTTTCCCTTTAAAAATGTTTACAATCTCTGGTACAGAAGATGGCCCAAGGATTTTGACGAGGATTATTTTAATGGCACAAAGAAGGAAATGAAAAAGGGTGAGCATGAAGAACATGTGGAGGAATATGTATCTAGCCATGAAAAGGATGTGTGCATAGAGGAAGACCAAAAAACAACCTATGATACATCATCATAAATGATTGATGAGGCCGATGACACTAGTGTGCTCGATGGAGAAGATGAGGTTACGATATCGTGTCCTACTTATGATGACTATGAGAATATGTTCCAATCAACCAATGTTAAGGATTCAAAACTTATCCTGGTGTACGATGTAGATGACGAGGATGGTTCGAGTAGGAATTTAGTACCCCATCCTATTTATGACATGTCTGATGATCCAGACATGATTGTACTAGAACATGGCAAAGATTGGGAGTTATGTGTAGAGGTTGACAACAAAGGGGTTGATTTAGGGGATGGGAGTAGATCATAAAACTTGCATGAAGAAGATAGTCCACATTTCACAACATCATCTAATGAATCAATTTATCCCTTGTGTGACAACCCATTCTATGTTGATGAAATAACATTGCTTTATATGGAGAATCCACTATTGGCCACAAAGGAAAAAATTGTGCAGGTGTTGATGAGAGTAGATGGTGCTCATAAATTTATTGAATACCTTATGTGGAAAACCTAGATGGAGGAGAGGAAAAGGGGAATTGTAGATGGAGTCACTAACACCCAATTGTGCATCATCAAAGAGGCACTAGAGCAGACGAAATCCGATTATTTGTAGTTGTTCATGGATAGGGACCTTGCTCTTAAGTTCACTAAAGACAAGGATAGGGAGATTGAGGAGCTTTGTCACCAACTTAGTTTGGTACGCTCTTCATCATTGGCAGTAGTGACACATGAAGGTGTGAGTGGAACTCATGATATGAGGTAGTAGCCTCTTATGATGATTCCTCACATGGAATATTTAGGGTTGTAGGTGTATGAGGAGAGATTTGACACATAGTGTTTTTCTCATGCACCTGTTGTAGGGATCATGATTTGGTTCTTTTGGTTCAAGGCTTAGCTATAGAGGAGGTAGTTGAGAAAATTCCTTATGGACCAGTCAATAAGGAAGTATATGCACCAGTTGATTGGGGGATTGAGTATAGGATAGACGTGGATACAACACTCTGGGATCCAGGTTCATTTCATATTAATGGAGTGATAGATATAGTGAAACATATAGGATACATGGTGATATGATATGAGGGAGGATCCTCTTATGACGATTCTGCACAGGGAGTATTCAGGGTTGTAGGTGTATGAGGAGAGGTTTGATAAAGAGGATTTTTCCCATGCACCTGTTTTTCATTGTAGGGATCATGATCTGTTTCTTTTGGCTCAATGCTTAACTACAAAAAAAGTAGTTGAGCAAATTCCTTGTGGACTAGTCAACAAGGAAGTATATGCACCAGTTGATTAGGGGATTGAGTATAGGACAGATGTAGATACATCACTCTAGGATGCAGGTTCAATTCATATTAGTGGAGTCATAGATATAGTGACACATATAGGATACAGGGTGATACATGATGATACAATGATATGCAATAGTATAAAAAAATATACAATGATGTACAGTGGTGTACAGTGGCGTTTTGGGACACTTCCCTCAGGGAGATCTCAAGACAGGGATTTTAGACATATCATTGGGTTTGGTTCCCCAGGATCGATGAGTGGATGGATGAGCTTCATGGAGAGGAATATTCCTCGGAGATTGATCTTTGATTGGGATATCACCAGAGCATGGATAGAGAGCAGGATACCCACAAGATCACTATCATATGTTACCTTGAGTCCTTGGTCATACCATTGGGGTTGACCAACGCACATGACACTTTCCATTCTTGCAAGGAGTGGCAGTGACATCTATTGCATTTTTTTTTATGCCAATGGTATATTCGAAATGACATGGAGGGTTCACCCGAGTCAGATGAGTGAGGCATGTAGGATTATAACCATGTCATAGTTATTTCATTTGGGTGATGTGGTCAAAGCATAGGAGGATATTAAGATTGTATTGGATCAATTCACATCGATTTCAACTAATAGAGTGGTGGATGAAATTATCCACTACGGAGGTTACACACATGTAGTCCAAACTTAGGGAGAATATTATGAGAGATATGTGTGATTCACCTTTGACAAGGAATTCTAGGTGCTCACATGAGGATGAGGCACCACAAGTGATAAGACTATTTTCCAGGGAGGTGGTTAAACTCCATAGATTACTTGGGTACATTGATGGTGATCGAGATAACATATTTCTCAGTGTTGTTTGGTATGAGCCGAACATATTAGTAGGAACACAGTTGATTCCTAGTACTGGGTTTCCATCAAATGATTTCATACCAGGGACTTGGCTCATTTTGAATACGATGGTTACCATTATGGCACATCAACAACTAGCAGGTATTAGGAGTGGTGGACTTACAATTTGGTGATGGGAACCGAGAATTCACCTGAGTGATCGATTAATGAGGATGATGATCGACAAAGCCATGTCAGTGATTGGTTTTATTTATTTTTGGGGTGTCAATAGAGGGGAGGTTGAGACTTACTCTATATGGTTGGACATACTCGAGGTTGTTCATGGATTTACAGGACTATATTTCACTCAGACACCTTCGCAGGGGAGGACCCAAGATAGTGGTTTCATTCCCTTAAGGGAATTCAACTTGGGGTTCCAGGAGAGGAGGACGCAGACTGGGCATGTTGGTTCGATGGTGATGATCAGAGTGGTGCAAAATCAACATGGCGGTAGCTTCCCAGGATTAGTTTGGTATCCTGGGATTACATTGATTGACAATTCAACTACTATTAGAGAGGAGAGAGCCAATTTTGACTTTCTAGAGTTTACGTTTGGGAGGATTAGGAGTGGATGCTTGGAGGAGTGGTATTTCGAAGATTTGACCAAGTTTATGCAGCTGGATTCTTGTATTAGCACCTTTTGCGCCAGTTTTATGAGTAGAGGGTGCTTCACATCATACATGCTAGTTTGGGACCCTAGTGACTTTACCACCTATGGGGTTCTTGTGTTAGTATGAAGAGACTTTGTAGATGATGTGTTAGGATATTGTCTGGATGATGCTTGGATGATTTTAGTAGGATGGGGATGTTGGAGTATTAGGGATTTCCCCTTTGACACTTGGAGACTAGGTGTAATGGATACCCTATCAATTTTGTGGCCACATAGACTTCTCATGGATTTTTGATTTTAGAGTTATGATCAGAGTGGGGAAACATAAACATGATGAATCCTTTCTGGTGATAGCATGGGACCCTGGGGTTTTATGGGTTGATAGTTTGACAACTGGTACAGATAGGAGAGAAATTTTTTACTCTTAGGATCATATTCATATGGAACAATGGATCGATTTCTTACGAGGGACATTCTATGGAGAGTGTAATGGGTTTTTACAGTATCTGGTTGCTCTATTGATAGGTGGCCCCTGGTGTTAGCACATTGAAGGATAATATTATGGGAGGTAGATGCTCCGCATCTTTCAGATTGGTTTGGGACCCATGGATCATCATTAGTTCCAGTTTGTTGTTCCTATGGGTATGATGGCATTGCTTGAGGACAAGCAATCTTTGGGAAGGGAGGATTTGTCATGTCCCCATTTTTGGATTCCCCCGTTCGATAGTGGAAATGACTTATGTGGCTTGTCAATGAAGAAAAAGGAATTCAAAAGGGGTTATTTAATGTCACTTAGTTATGAGATGTTATGTATTTAAATTGACATTAAGGGAATAAAGTAACTTTAGATTAATAAGTTACCTATCCATTATTAAAAGTGACTTTTAATCTTAAAGTGAAAGTAAAAGAGGGGATAAGGATCATATTTGATTTAGTCAAAAGGGGGAAGGTTCTAGAAGTCATATTTGATTTAGTAAAAAAGATGAAAGTTCTAGAAGACAAGAAAGAAGGATAAAAGGAGGGGTAGCACTTCACTTTGGTATTATGTTTTGGATTAATCTCTTTGGAATGATCTTGGAGCCATTGTTTCATTAGGGTTTAGCAAAACTCTTTCACCATTGTAGTTTGGTTTCGGTGGTAAAATATTCGCCCTAGCTAGACAAAAGAGGAACCCATCCAGTATTTCCATTGGAGCTTCAATTAGGGTTTGTATTCGATTGGAGGTTTGTTGAATCACACAGGATTGTGAAATTATCTGAAGGAGGACGATATCAATTTTTGCAAGTACCAGGAGGGTTTCGAAAGGCCTATCAGGGACATCCTCACTGGTTGAAGATGAGGGTCATGTGAGGCCCCGCTAGTTTCCCAAATTTGTCCTGCGACGGTATTTGCATATTGAAATTTGTTGCAGGAAGGTTTTTGGATCCTCACTGGTTGAATGCTAGTAGTCCCACAAGGCCCCACTAGATGCTTGTACTTGTTTCGTGAGGATCTCTGTAAGAGGGTTTTGTGGTTGCAACAGGCCATTCAGGTCAGATCTGTGAGGGTTACAATGGATTGGAGGGTCATTTGTAGTGCTGGAGCAGATCGTGGTAGGGATAGGAGAGCCTTGGAGCAGATGACATAATATCTTGGCATCATTCCAGGTTTTGTTTGATTTTTGTAGTGTTGTTGAAGTTTCTATAGCAACCATTAGACTTTTTCTATTGTTGTATTTCTAATCTCTATTTATAATAAAGGATGCCAATGTTGTCACTCCCATTATTTGTGTATTTGGATTAGTAACGTGTTTAATGGTAGTTCACTTAATGTAATGCATGCAAACTGCTTGTGAAAATTCATATATCATATTTGGCATAAGATATATATGAGTATAAACTATTTAACAGAGGAACAACACCACCAACATCATAGTTTGCATAGAAAAACACTTAAATCTATCCTAGCACAGTTTGGGGACATTACATGAGGACATGCTTAGAATATATGTGATGGACCAACCATCAAAGTGGGAAGACTATATCCATTTGGTTAAATTTTCTTACAATAATGGGTATCAGGTCTCATTAAAAATTAGTCCATTTGAAACATGTATGGCATAAAGTGTAACACACTAGTAAGTTAGAATAATCCAAGAGACATAGTGGTTGTTGGGTCATATTTGTTAAATAAAATGGAAGAGAAAATGACTAAGATCAAGCATATTACTATTTTTTGAGTGGGGAAATCAACAACTAGTCAGACACGTACTCGCATGATATGTGGTCGTGTTATATGTCTACTACCACTATAACCCCAAGCATGCCAACACGTCCCCTCACGTGGCACACACAGATAATTGAGGGTTTCGAGTCGGTGACTTCACATAACATAGTCCCTTAACAATACCTTCCATCACCGACTGTTCTACACCCCGAGGGTAGATCAAACAAAATTTAAAGGCTACCCAGGATAGGAAAAAAAGTTATGAAGACAAGGATAGAGTATTCAAAGATTTTAAAGTGGGTGAACATGTGTTTTTAATAGTGGGTTGCGACTTTTCTGAGTTGTGAGTGGATAGTGAGAGACCACTCTCTTTTGTGGATTGTTAGCTCCAGATTGGGGGCGAATTACTATTGAGATTTGGAACAAAAAGTTTATGGATGGGTGGAACATTTGTCCTAAAAAAGCACAACAAAAAATAAAATATAAGTGTTTTATCTATTTATGTGTTGTATTTATGAGTTAAATAACTGTGCATGAATTATGTGTATTTGGGAATGATTTATATGTTGTTGTGTTGAATTGTTAAACTGCATTCATGTTGTTTTTACATGTTGTAGATGCATTTAAATAATAGTTTTAGATAATAGTTAAATCTTGTTGAAATACGTAGCCAATAAGCAACAAGAATTAGTTAGCATAAATTTTAATTTTTATGAGTATTTCACACGTAATGGACCTCAGCTGGGCTGGGGAATGTTTCATTTCACCCACGGAAGAAATCTTTGAAGATGATGGCTCCAAGATCTCCTCCTTGGGATAGTCCTTTTTATTCCCAAGTATTTGTTGATCCCATCTTCTTGGATATAAGTAGATTGGATGAGCAAGATATATATCAAGAGAAAGGATTTCTCTTGAGTTCTAGGGCAATTTTGACATCATATACTTGTGTGGATGGATCTATGAATTTGATAGACCTCTTAGTTTTTATAAGCAAAATAATGGTTAAACCCTCTTGATATGGTCATAATAAACAAAAATTAGTTGACTAAATCAAGGAAAACAACAACAATTCAGGGTTAGATTTGTCAACTTATGGTTATTTTACTTTTCTAGAAAATTCTGGGTGGAAATAGTCAAATCGAGGTTTTTACAGGCACATGCAGATTTTAGGGGTGATTTCCACATGTGTGTGCACTTAACAAGGGAAAACGTCTGTCGACCAATTTTTGGTATGGAATTTACACATGTTTCCTGATGTTTGGAGGAGGTGAAATTAGGTGGAATGAGTGGTGTTCGTGTTGTTTTTAGGTGTATTTTAGTGAACTTTTGGATTTGTCACAAGTGAAACATTTTTGTGGGATAACACATATATGGAAGCCTACTTCCATATATGCATTTTTAGGGAAGCACTTTTGCATATGTGTAATATATGCAATATGAACTCCTCATTGGACAAGTACTTCTCCTTGGGATGCAATTGTAAGAAACTCCTCTTTCCCCTTGACCTTGACTCTCCAAGATGTCTTCTTGGTTGTTTGGTTCTCGATATGGAATTATAGGTGAAGCCTCCAAAATTTGGCCTCCCAATGTCGAGTCAATCTACAATACCAGCAATAGTTCCTACATTCAACTACCAAGGCAAGTTGGAAGGCTTTGTCAAGAGAACTATTCTTAAACAAGGAAATATCAAACTTAAAAACAACCAATAAACCATAATTAAGTTTAACAATCAATACCTCACATGGATTTGGTTCATGTGGTCTATAGTCACACGAGTAAAAATTCCCCTCATTCATAGCTCCCTACATCAAAATTCCTATTAATGTTCCTTTGTTGGTCATAATTTTTGTTAATCATAGTTCCTTCATAGTTCCTTGGTTAGGGAATTTCTCTACAACTATGACCAACAAAGGACCAAGAATAACTTTGATAGATGAATAACTTTGACAGATGAAGGAACTTTGAACAAATGAATAGGAACAAGAATAGAGAATTGGTCAATGTTCTAGGGAACTTTCATGACTAAGGAACTATAAAGAAAACATAGCAACAAGAACTATGACTGGCAAAAGAGCTCTAATCGAGTTCATGTTCATGTTCCTTTGTGTTAATGTTTAATCCATTATTATAGTTCTTTGCATTTCAATAGATAACAACAACATAAGAAAAGATCATTGAGAAATACACAATCACAAGAGACACAACATTTATCCTAGGAAACCCTCTAGGGGAAGAAAACCCATCAAAACTTCCTTATTATAGATAGCCAATACAATTCCAAGAGATAAATCAAGCTAATACAAAAGATCCTCTCCCAAATATGTGCCACTCTCTCTCTCTCTTCTCCAATAGTAGCTCTAAAACTTGTCTCTCAATGAACAAGTGAGGTTGTGTCTAAGTGAGGCGCTAGCCTCCTTATTTATACTAATCTGGCACGTGTGAAGTGTCTCTTCACTGGCAGGGCCGACTTCTTAATCTGGGTGGTTATAACCACCTTTATTATATTCCGGGGCCTCTTTGATATATTCTGGGGCCGACTTCTTCTTTTGCCTATTACAATTATATTATGACCAATCCGAAAAAGGGGATTTGGTCCTTTTACAATAGCCGACATGATCAATCCACAATGGGGATTGATCCAATGAGTAATATATCGAATAATAATAAGAATACACTTTGTAGTTACATTATTTCAACACTCCCCCTTAACAAGAAGGGTATTCTTCAACAACATCAGGCGAGAGAGAGAGGACAACATCATCAACAACATCAAGTGGGTGAGAGGACAACATCATCAACAACATCAAGTGGGTGAGAGGACAACATCATCAATATCATCTTGGAACACTAACTGGTGTATCTATAAGTCATTGGAATTTTTCTTCATTGACAACATCATCATTCTCAAAGGATTGCAGTCATCATCTACATCAATATGTATTAGTATAAAACTAATACATCATCATCATCACAGCACGAGGTTGGCTCATCATAATACATGACTGGATTTACATCACAACTGTTAAGATGAAAGCTCAATACTCGTCTTGCTTTACGTCACAACAATCAAGCTGGAAGAAAGACACTAGACTGGCTTTACGTCACAGTAGAAGCATAGTACTAGTCTCATCTCAATGTCTTGCTTTATGTCATAGCAATCAAGCTGGAAGAAAGATACTAGACTGGCTTTACGTCACAACTGTCAAGCCAGAAGCACAGTACTAGTCTCATCGCATCTTCTTTCTTTACGTCACAACCATCAGGTTGGAAGCAAGATACTCGATTGGCTTTACATCACAACTGTCAAGTCGGAAGCACAGTACTAGTCTCATCACATCTTCTTGCTTTACATCACAACCATCAGGTTGGAGGCAAGATACTAGATTGGCTTTACATCACAACTGTCAAGACGGAAGCACAATATTAGTCTCATCACATCTTCTTGCTTTACGTCACAACCATAAGGATGGAAGCAAGATACTCGTCCTGCTTTATGTCACAAAAATCAAACTAGAAGCAGAATACTAGATTGGCTTTACGTCGCGTCTGTCAAGTCGGAAGCACAATTCTAGTCTCATCACATCGTCTTGCTTTACGTCACAACAATAAAGCTAGAAGCAAGAGATGTCTTATCACAACAACTACTTCCCCTTTTGAGGAAGGTCCTTTCTGACTATACCAAGCTTATCTTGAAAGTGCTCAAACTTTACACGAGATAGAGGCTTGGTCAACACATCAACAACCTGTTCATCCATGCTAACGTACTGGAGCTTTATGGCTCCTCTCTACACCATGTCACAGATGTAATGATATCAGATCTCTATGTGCTTTGACCTGTCATGGAATACATGATTCTATATCATCTTTATGCAGCTCTGGTTGTCACATAAGATCGTGGTTGCTTCCATCTCTAGGTCAAATAGACCGTCCAATAACTTTTGAAGCCATATAGCTTCACAGCTGGCAGAACATGCAACAATGTATTCTGCTTTCGCTGTGCTGAGAGAAATGCTGGATTACTTTCTACTCTCCCATGAGATCATGGTTGATCCTAAACTGAAACAACATCCTGAAGTGTTTTTCCTATCAGAAACACTTCCTGCCCAATCTACATCAGTATATCCACTCAATGTGAAATCATGATCTCCATCATAGCTTAGACCACAATCTATTGTACCCTTAAGGTACCTCATCACATGTTTTGCAGCCACTAGATGAACATGTCTGGGTTCTACCAGAAACTGACTCAAGGTGTTCATGAAAAAACAAATGTTTGGTCTAGTGTTCATCAGGTACATCAACGATCCAATAATCTGTCTGTATAGCGTGGCATCAATCAATTCTGACGAAGTGTCGACCAACAACTTCAACTTTGCTTCCATGGGTGTATTCATGGACTTGCATTCCAACATGTCGAATCCTTGAGGTTGCTCTATATACACTTCCTCTTCGATGACACCATATAGGAAAGTTGTCTTTACGTCCATCTGGTGCAACTTCCACTTCATCTTAGCTGCAAGGGCTATGATGGTTATGATCGAAGTGTATCTGGCTACATGAGCGAATGTATCTTCATAGTCAATGCCTTCTTTTTGAGAAAATCCCTGAGCGATGAATCTTGCTTTATACTTTTCAATACTTCTGTCAGCAACATGTTTTATTTTGAAGAGCCATTTGGAGGATACCACGTCTTTACTCTTCAGTCTGGGAACTATTTCTCATACATCATTCTTTATTATGGATTGGTATTCCTCTGTCATGGCATCTGCTCATTCTTTCATCTGAATGGATTCTTCAAAGAAGGTAGGCGCCTTCTCTAGGAGGTCACACATCAAAGTCGTATAATTGGAGAATGGATTTGGTCTTTTCACTTGTCTCATGGTTCCTTGGGGAACACCATACTTCTCTCCATATTGAATGAGCTCTCTAGCCCAAGCTGACTTTATTTTATGGAGGATCATCATCTGAGGCGGTTCTTGAAATTCTAATATATCATGATCTTCTGGAATTTCCTCATCAAGGGAAACTACGTCTTCCTTCACTAGTTCTGCAGCTTTGGGAACCTCCCTCACTGATTTTGTAGTTCTGGGGATTACGGGTTCTTCTTCACGTACTTCTTCAATATGGCATATTCTCGATTTCTTGAGTGTTGTATCTTCATCAAAAGTCACATCCCTACTGATCTCAATGTGGTGGTGACCTGGTATGTAAATTCTGAAGGCCTTGGATACCTCACAGTATCCCACAAATATTCCCTTCTTTCCTGAAGGTTCCAACTTGTTTCTCTTCTCTTTTGGAATATGTATAAAAACTGGGCAGCCAAATATTTTCAGATGGCTTACCTCTGGATTCTTTCTAGTGAACATCTCTTCAGGAGTCTTGAACCCAACTACACTATGGGATAATCGGTTTTGCACATAAATGACTGTCATTGTTGCTTCTGCCCATAAGCACATTGGAAGATCTTGATCATGAATTATAGTCTTCACAAATTCCATTATCGTTATGTTATTTCGTTCAACTACACCGTTTTGTTGGGGATTATAGGGAGTTGTGAGTTCCCTCTTGATCCCAACATCTTTGCAGAATCTCACAAATTATTTTGAGGCATATTCTCCTCCATTATATGACCTCAGTATCTTGATCTTTCTTTTGGAAAGGTTCTCTATCAAGGCTTTGAATTCCTTGAACTTGTTGAACACTTCATATTTAGATTTCAAAAAATACACCCAGGTCTTACGAGAATAATCATCAATAAATGATACATAGTATACATACCCACTAATAGAGGATGATGGCATTGGGCCACATATATCTGAATGCATGAGCTCTAGGACTCCTTCTGCTTTGTTGTCTCTCTTCAGAAAAGGGTTCTTGATGTTCTTCCCTTGTGCACATCCATTGCACATGCCTTCATGGTCAACCTTGAGTTCTGGTAGACCTGTGACAGGTTTGCACATTTATGGTAGTGCCTTGTAGTTGATGTGAGCTAATCTTCTATGCCAAATTTCACATGGATTTTCAATGGCATGGGTCACGACAGCTTCTGAGTGACCCTTTGGCTTATGCAAGACACCTTCTTCTTTTCTAATGATGATTGCTTCATTTATGGTCTCTCCTTTAGCACATTGCCTTCTGCAACCTTCATTATAGCTTCCTCAAGGTTATTACTTGTGACCTGGAGCAAGGTCAACAAAACAACAAGCAAGAATAATATCCTTTTGATAATATAAAGCAATAGCATGAACAATCATCACAGTAGCTCCTTTAGAGATATCACTTGTAATTTGTCTAAAGCAAAGATTAAAGGTAAGGAATACAATATGAAATGAGGTCAACACTCTCATAGTGTTGTGATCAAACATGGAAACCTAGAACTAACACATGAGATTCTTCCTAGAGGAGGTGTTAGTTGTATCAGCCAAATGATTACGTTAAACATTTACCTCGATATGCTCACATGCTATCAAGTATGATACTTTACAAAGATTGTTATCTCAACTATAGTCATCAACTTGTCATGTGTACCTTTGAATCTTATTAACTTGATTAATGAAACCTGGAGCCTTGTCCTCAAGAATGAGTGCTTGATTTTCTTCTGAGTCTCCTTCACTCAAGATGACAAGTGCTTTCTTCAACCTGTCTTCTGTACTGAGACAATACACTATCTTGACAAAAGGTTGGGTTAGAGGATAAGTTCTATGATCTCAACTTTTAATCCATCTAATACCTTGACTCAGAAAAGGTTAGAATGAAGGTCATAGCTACAACATGCAACATTGATCAATATAACAAATGGATGCATATCATAATAATCACACCTGGGTTGCATCATTCCTCTGAATGTGTTAGATCTTGATATCCTTTTGGATCTATGGAAAGCGATCCCTTCTCCTGCAAATACTCTTTAAGGTTTAACCATTTAAACATATGCCAGTACATACCTCTGATAGTATTTGCAGGTAGTGGCTCCATCTGGCAACAATGGTAATCATTACCAACTCTTAAAAACTTCAAGGGTGTTTGCAACTGGTTCTATGGCTGCAACTGCAACTGCAAATAGTTCTGAGACTGCAACAACAACTGCAACTTAGGGTTTTATGAGGAAACCCTAATTTTTCAAACTTCAAAATTTGAAATTCTGATCCAGGGGATAGCTGCGTTGAGTTGAGGCGAGTAAGCTGGTGCAGTCAGATTTATGAAAATCCAACTTTTACCCCCTCAAACTTGATCTATGGATTTCTGGACTGGTGCTTCTGGTTTTCTGGTACTTCTAGTGCTCTGGTACTTTTGGTACTTCTGGTACTCTGGTTTTCTAGTACTTTGTGAAACTAGGGTTTCACTTTTCGGGAGATCTAGCCACTGAAAAGGTGTGCTGAAAGTGCCAAAATGATCCTTGGGGGAGGGCACACTTTTCTAGATGGTTTTAGGGCTGAAATACCTCTCCAACAAAAACCCTAATTTGCATGTATGACAACAGTGACGTTTTTCACTTTTCTCTTATGAAAGATGCTCTCTTCAGCTTGGCTTTGATACCATGTTAATGTTTAAGCCATTATTATAGTTCTTTTCATTTCAATAGATAACAACAACATAAGACAAGATCACTGAGAATCACAAGAGACACATCATTTATCCTGGGAAACTCTCTAGGGGAAGAAAACCCAACAAAACTTCCTTATTATAGATAACCAATACAATGCCAAGAGATAACTCAAGCTAATACAAAAGATCCTCTCCCAAAGATGCGCCACTCTCTCTCTCTCTCTCTTCTCCAATAGTAGCTCTGAAACTTGTCTCTCAATGAGCAAGTGAGGTTGTGTCTAAGTGAGGTGCTAGCCTCCTTATTTATACTAATCTGGCACGTGTGAAGTGTCTCTTCACTAGCAGGGTCGACTTCTTAATCTAGGTGGTTATAACCACCTTTATTATATTTCGGGGCCTCTTTAATATATTTTGGGGCCAACTTCTTCTTTTGCCTATTACAATTATATTATGACCAATCCGCAAAAGGGGATTTGGTCCTTTTACAATAGCCGACATGATCAATCCTCAATGGGGATTGATCCAATGAGTAATATATCAAATAATAACAAGAATACACTTTGCAGTTACATTATTTCAACACTTTGTTAGCCAGAGTTATCCATATTAGATAAAACTAAATTCATAAACCAAGTATCTAGCATAACTAGTTCAAATAAAAAGAAACATGGGAATACCATGCATTCCTATCAAATTAATAAGAAATGGGATTTTATTACTAACATGAACTATGACCAATAGGGACTTTCACTAAGTTCTTATGCCTATTCATATTTTAGGGTTCTTATTTGTCATAGTTCCGAGGAACTTTGATTATGGAAATATGAAGGAACTATGACCAAATAACTATGATCATCTTGTTTCTTCATCGATCAAAGTTCTTCTCAACTAGAGTCCCTACTAGTCATAGCTCCAAGGAATTTTCTAGATAGGAACTATGACCAATAGGAACTTTGACTAGCAATCAAAACCATCACAAACATGTAACTATGACTGATAGGAACTTTGACAAAGGAACTATGATTGACAAGAACTCTAACCAATAAGAGCTTTGATGAAGGAAATTTGAATTTAAGGAACTTTGACCACTTGTACTATGGATGAAGGATCAAGAACTATGATCGACAGAGAAACTCTTAATTTAAGGAACATGAACATGAACTTGGTCATAGTTCACGTAGGTTAGATTTCCCATCTTGTTAGTCATAGTTCCAGTGAACATTCCTAATTAGGAACTTTGACTGTGATAGAACCTTGACTGACATGAATTTTGACCAACAAAGGAATCATTTCTTACAATAACTCTAACCAACATGAACTTTGATGAAGGAACTATTACTGACAAAAATTCTAACTGACACACTCTAATCGACGAGAAATTTGACAAAGAAAATAGGACCAACATGAACATTTCTTGGTCCAAGTTAATGACTTTTCACTTTGAAGTTGTCACTATCCAAGGAAAGATATCCAAATGAGCACAATACTTCTAAAATGAGAGGGAAAAATGGTGCAATTGCTTGGAGATGAAAATCATAAGCTTTTTGGAATGCTTCTCTCGAGAATGGAATACAAATTTTCATTGTGTTTAATGCCTGCCTTCCCTTCTTGACAAAAGTATTAATTCAATTTCATAGAGTTGTTTAGATCCAACACAGAATTGACACTCCACGATGCAAAATTAAAAATGTGTGGAAGTGTCGATGATTCTTTGTTCACAATAATGGGGATAGAAAACCAACAAATTGTCCATATTAATACATATGATAGATTCATGTTGATCTAATACTATTTTAAAAATTAAAAAAACCATTTTTAAGAATTCTTTCTAATTCCACATTGTATCTCTTTTAAATTGGTTCATTAACTAAGACATCAAGATGAAGATCCACACCATTTTTAAGGGTTCTTTCTAATTCCACATTAAATCATATGGACTGGATACATTTTAAATTGCTTTGTTAACTAAGACACTAAGATGAAGACCCATTTTACTTTTCAAGCTTGGGCTTGAAGGACATTGATGTTAAGAATATACAATTGTAATTTAGTTGTTTAAATTTCATTTAAATCTCTTTATATAAGTTAGAGTTTTCATACATCATAAATTCTTATCGAATTTTCTATAATTTGGGATTATTTAGAATTT
>SNQJ01S0009944.1:38860-51124 GCA_010110895.2 Picea sitchensis | reverse complement strand
TAAGCATATTAGAATAGGAAACACATGTAAGGTTTAAGTAGAAAAAACATTTCTCTTGACATTGATGTGAGAGGTTAGCAAGGTACCGACAATCTCACTCATCTCATTTTCATTGAGGTTCTCATTCTCATTGAGGGTGTGATGAAATGTATTCCAAACATATTGTTTGTTGATTGCCTTTAACAATATGTTTGTTGATTGTTGATTGAGGAGAGAAATGTTATCCTCTCCACCCTAGTTCAATTCTCTCATTGAGGCTCTATTGTTTGTTGATTGCCTTTAACAATATGTTTGTTGATTGTTGATTGAGGAGAGAAATGTTATCCTCTCCACCCTAGTTCAATTCTCTCATTGAGGCTCTCACTCTCATTGAAGGTGTGTGATGAAATGTATTTCAAACATATTGTTTGTTGATTGCATCTAACAATGTGTTTGTTGATTGTTGATTGAGGAGAGAAATGTTATCCTCTCCATCCAGGTTCAATTCTCTCATTGAGGCTCTCACTCTCATTGAGGGTGTGTGATGAAATGTATTCCAAACATATTGTTTGTTGATTACGTCAACAATATGTTTGTTGATTGCTTCTAACAATGTGTTTGTTGATTGTGTTTGTTGATTGAGGAGAGAAATGTTATCCTCAACACCAGGTTCAATTCTCTCATTGAGGCTCTCACTCTCATTGAGGATATGTGATGAAATGTATCCAAACATATTGTTTGTTGATTGCCTCTAACAATGTTGTTTGTTGATTGCTTCTAACAATGTGTTTGTTGATTGTTGATCGAGGAGAGAAATGTTATCCTCTACCACCCCGGTTCAATTCTCGCTTGTAACACTTAAATTCTAACTTCATGAATCAATTTCGTTAAATTCTCTCTTGTAACACTTAAATTCTAGCTTCATGAATCAATTTCCTTTTTTTCAGAAATAGAAATAGTTATAATAGTTATAATTGTATTAAGCAAAAATCAGTGAATAAATCATTGTTCCAAATACAAACTGTTTATCTGCTCGTGCAGAGACACCAGAGGATTATACATAATGCATCCAGTTTCAAACTATCTATAGCCTGCTTATGACAGCTTAACAGTCTGGCTATTTCAAAAAAGGTTCAAAATTCTATCTAATCTGACATATTGACTCAAAATTATAACAAATCCTTTCATTAAACAAGTAGATACCCGGCCCAACTGACTCGGCAGTCTCCTTGGAATTCTTCGGGTCCTCCACTGTGGCTTCTGGAACAACCTGTCAGACAGATTTTGAATGGACTCATCCTGGGTGACTATCCTTCTGAGGTTTCCTTGCGCCCGCTCTGTCATATCCTCTCTGAACTGAAGCATGTCCTCCTCCAACATCTTCAGTCTTCTGTCTGAAGACGCCGAATTTGTCTTTTGAGAGCCTTTAATTTATGACGGATCTCCCTCACAATCCAAACTGTCATCACTTGAGTCCATTATACTAGCCGCGGGCTTCCTACCGAAACTTGAAAACTGCAATTTTGACCTGTCGCACTGAGTTTTGAGAGTGAATGCTACACCTTCCTCAAGCCTTTTTCCTTCCTTATAACTGTTCGAAACTTCTAACTGTGCCGCCTCCAATGCTCCTGAGTTTAATAATTCTGTTGCCTCTCGCACATGCTGAGCAAGCCTCCAATTTCTTTCTGAAAAGAACCAATCATACTTACCATGAAATGCCATATCATGTTTTTCTACTTCTGCAGCTGCAAAGGCTAGATAATCCCCGTAAAGATTGCAGACACCTTCAATGACATCACTCATCTGCATGCCGGGCTGACGGATAAGGGATATAGCAGGTGACTTGCCATAAATCGCCATTAATCGGATCCTGCGACCAGATGTTTCTTGCAGAAGACGTACCAAAGGAGATCTCAAGCGAAAACTTGCACGAGAGGAGGGAAATACCCTTCGTATCACCTTGCTTCCACGTGTTAACCACTCCATCCTCCAAGCACTGCTGCGTGTATGTAGATCATGTTGATAATCCACGCACTTCTTAAAATACACTTGCAATCTTAAATTCATGACGGGTTATGTGAGTGGGATCTAGAAGCTCCCTTTTTGTTAAGAGGTTGGATTTTTGTTAAGAGGTTGGATAGTTGTTTTTTTGGAATTTGGCAATATAAATTTACACGAATCATTATTTTTTTGTTGTTTAAAATCCATTTTTGAATGCGGAAATGGATTCAGTATGTTGAAAAACTCCCAAGTCACTTAGATTATACAGAAATAATCACTCAAATTTACGAATCCAACAATTTTTTGCAGGATTTCGAGCAAATATTCCCGGAAAAAATCATCATTTTGTAGAACCTTTAGCCTACGACTTTTCTTAATGTCACAGCTTGATTAGTTGCTTGATGTGCTTCCTTCTTATTGGATCGAAGGATATGATAAAATTCATTTTCTGAAGTTTGTAAGCCTCCTTTTGATTCTTGAGTAATTGTTTAAGTTTCATGTCTTTATATCAACTGATGAAATTCATGCCTTGATTAGGATTTGGGAGTCTCCAAAAATCAAAACATTAGTGATTCCATTTCTTTCTAGTTGCAGTAGTCATTGCCAGAGAGCTAAAGCTTCTACTTGATTTTTAGTTTCTTCTCCTAACCGCCAGGAAAATTCAATTATTCATGAATCAATTTCTTATTAGCCTCTTTGTGAGACAATTGTTGATGAGGGTTGGCAATGTATCAACAATCTAACCCTTTCTTATGGACTTAAAGGTGGGACAAATTGTATTTCTAGAGAAAAAAAAAGTGATGCAAAAAAGTGAAATATAATTCAAGTGGGCATCCTACTACGATGCAAAAATGAATCATGATGCACATGACAATTCAAATTTACATGTGCCAGGAAAATATGACTCAACTAAGTTTTACAAAGGATAAGCAATGTTGTTGGCATAGGGGCAGACCCAGGGTTCAACGATCAAGAGCGCACCAACAAAACCCTAACTACTGGCCCTTTCAACAAAACCTGCGAAGCAGATGAAGTCTCACTCGAGGTAGAGGTAGGGGTGGTTGCAGGACTCCACTGTCTGCAACCTTAGCTGGGACACAGATCTGTGATTACAAGATTCTATCAAAGCACTTAGCAGTTACAGTTCATCGGTATTTAACCAGTATCTATTTCACAGTTAAAACCCTAATCAAAGAGCATCGCAGTGTTCACCCAGATCTAGTATAGACGATCACTAAGCGCATTCACATAGGTTAGATCTAGCACTCATTCATATTATTAAGCACAAAACATCAACAGATATATCTATCATTTATCTATGCCAAGAACTAAGCAAGTAAACACATAAACACATCAATACATTGCACAAAGCATAACAACACAGGATATACGTGGTTCACCCCTAGCCTGGGGCTACGTCCACCAACTCTTCTTCTCTTTTATTATCTTCTGTCAATCTTCTACATACACAGAGACACAAGCTCCTACTCCGAATAGGACAAGAGATATGTGCGCACCTCGCCAGATCCTCCTTCCCCGAGCTAGGTTACAACGCAAAACTCCTGCTCAATCTCTTACAGTCACTTGCACTTAGCCTTGCAAGTCTCACACAGCATGCACAAAGCATGTACAACTATCACTTACACTTAGCATTTGGTATCACACACTTGCACTTTTGCACTTAGCATCACATACACTTTTTACTTACATCGCCTAGATTTCTATTTATACATTACAAAATGGGCCTAAACATGGGTAAACCCATGGGCCACATCCCCATACCCGTTACAGAAGCCCAAAACCCAAAAATACATAAACAAGGGGCCGAGATCCCGCGATCTCCGCTTCGACTTATGCTTCGCCTTCGACAACCTATTGAAGTCCCAAAATAGGTCAAACATGACCAAGGTTCCTCAAAACTTGGTCAAGGGCCAACGTGCCCCCAACACTCCCCTGTGACTCGTCCCGAGTCACTCTAGTCTGGGTAGCTCTGCTTCAAAATCCTCGATCTTGGTTCGAGCTGCTTCGACCTATTGCTGCACCAAGGCCTCCTGCTCGACGAACTCTTGGAGAACTGCTTCGTTGACAGGTCCCTCTAAGCGTTGTTCGACTATAGCGACGACTTGTTCCAACTTTTCTCCTCGACCTTCAATCTCCTCAAACAGTTGGCATGCTTCATCCTGGATTGGTTGGAGCCTCTGAGTCACTTCCATGACCTTGCTATGTATGGTGTGGACCTGCTGTTGAGCAGTGCAATGTTCCTCAGATCGCTTTATCCTTTCAACTACTGACATGAGCTTCAACTGCATCTGCACTGTTGCTGCTTGCTGCTTTGCATCCTAGAGCTGTGACTCCAGTGCCTTTAGTTCAGGGTCTTTAGTAAGTCGCTCGTAGGTTTGTGCACTTCTACTGCTAAGTACTTTACATTCCAGAGTGAATGCTCTGATCCTCTCAACTACACTCCGGGTAATGGCTTCTCTTTGATCTCACACGTCCTGCGAGATACTTGGCACTGTTCGTAGCTCTAGGTCTGCGATTCTTTGTTGAAGCTACTAGATAGCTTCCGCAAGCTGCGCTACTTGCTACTCCACTGGTTCTTCTGCCTTTTTCTCTAAGCCTGTCACAGAGCGAAGTGCTCTGTTGACTGCTTCTTTGACTCTGAGCTTCTTTGCGAGCAACTTCTCTCTCTCTTGTTTGACCTGCACTCTCTCCTCTTCGAACTTGGTGTAGAGGTCATCCTTCTCCTGCTGCGCAACTCGACGTTGCTCAACCATTTTCTATTGTGCTTGCTTCAGGGCCACTATGGCATGTTCTTTCTCTTCTTGTGCTTGACGAAGGCGAGCTTTGGTCGCATCAATTATTCTATGGAGTTGGGCAGGTTCATCTCCCAAATCTGGTTCTTCTGATGGCGGGGGCGCAATGGATACTGCGGGGATGGATTGAAGGGTCTGTTGTACCCCTCTGAGTTCTGTCTCAATCCTATCATACATGACTGCTTGCTTGGCTTCAGTGTTTTGCATAATCTCCTGCGAGGTGTCTGATACAGTTGTGATGATGAAGTCGAAGTCATCGAATGTCAGCACAGTCTGAAACTTGGTCTTACTAGCTTTGTATTTGTTCCTTGAGGTCCTCCTCTGTGAGATTATAGTATGACTGAAGCTCTTCTTTATGCTTGTCTGCGCGCACAGTGATATAAATAAAGTGTCGATCTGCGCGAAACTTCATGAGGGGTCTGAACCGGTGCAGGGTGTTTGGCATCATATGAGGGACGGCCCCAATAAACCTCTTCAACTGGAGATAGTACATGTGAAATACTGCATTCGACTTCCAATGTTTTCCCATATCGCTCGAGTACCAGAGCATGGTGAACTTCACAGCGAGTGGCTCGAATGGATCAATATCTAGGAAGGTCGCACCTTCTGGCATCTCCCAAGCAGTAAATGCTATGAGGATCAACAACCAGCTGAAATGGAACTCATAGCCTTGATCTTGGGCTTCGCGGCAATCCAATTTGAGCTGGTTGACTAAGTACTTCGCCTAGTTCATTTGGAGTCCTTCTACACATTTTCCGGTGAGGTCAACAATGAACCCCGTGATCTGCGTAGGTCTGTTATTTCTCACTATCTTTCTTGCGATCAACTGGAAGGCCAGGCGCACTGCGCCATTTTGGATGGAAGCTACCTTGTAGCCTCACATCCCCTTTTCTACATCGCCATATGTGTCTTTAATCCTCTGTTCCAGTGCACATTCTACAACCTTCCATAGGTAGAAGTCTTGTGGGTCGGGTCCTTGCATGCTCAATCTGGTGATCCTATGGGTCAACATCGGATCGACTGTGATGCGTTTGTCTAGCCATAGATAGCCATCGTGGTAGCACGATAGAAGGAGCTTGACACACACGTTAACCTCTTGGTGCCTTCCAAAATGTGGAATCTTCATCACATTCAGGATCGTGGACTGCGTGAGGTTCATAGTCCATGGTTGGGGGATTATCCTCGAGTTCTTCCCCTTTTTCCTAGTCAAGTATCTGTGAGGGGTGAGCATACTATGATTCTTGCAGTCTCTTAGGTTGAAGTCATTGAATTTTAATGTCGTGATCATATTCTGCTACGTTCTAAATACACATATCCCCTTCGGGAGGTACGCAGTAACTAGGGTGTAATCAAAATCCCTCGGTACACTATCACGACTCACCGCGCTAGCCAAAGGCAGGATGTAGTTGGGAAGGATAGTCGGGATTAACTTCGCGTTCACCAAGTCATATCGATACTTGATTCTCTTCTCTGTTGCAGCTCAGGATGGTTCGGATCCGTGAGCAGTCGACAGGGAGGCTTGCACTCCTCTCATCGATGAGGCTTGAATACCTGTGGGCATTACTTTCTCTTCCATTAGATCGATTAAAACTTCTTCGACACACTTTTTAGCTGCGCTAAGTTCGTCTGAGATACACGCTCAAGATCGGATAACTTAGATTGATGAATGGGTGCTCAAAGCAATAGATTAGGTGTCGATCTTAGTAAACACAACACGATAGCAATGAGTTGGCTTGGATACAATTCACAAAAGTGTTCTCGGTGCAACAATCAATGGAATAAGTAGACAACGATGTAACGGGTCTTCTCCAATGGACAAGAGGTCTTCATCAATGCGGTTCGGTCCGTTGCGACGCGGTCCCAATGGTCTAAAGACTAGATTTCCGGTCGTAACTGTTGTTCTAACCTTTTGGGGTCGTCGGTCTAACGGTCATAATGCCTACAACGGTTATATTTCTTTGCCATGGCGAAGTGCCATGTTGCGTTGTTCTGATATCCCGACGAAGTTCCAGTTTTGCAAATCTTCCTTCTGCGAAGTCCCCTCTGGAACATTTTGCAACTTTTCTCTCTTCTTACTGAGCTTTCTATCCTTCTTCCTTGTGATATTCATCTCGGTATTCCTCTTTCCATTCTGATTCTTATCTCCTTTTGGCATAGTAACTTCACGCTGTTGAGATTATTTTATAGGGTTCAAGGGCTATACTTCTTCTCTATCTGGGGTAGGTGCTACACTCTTCTATGAGTCTTCTTGTGTTCTTTCAACTTCGACATCCAAGTTTATAGTTATAAATAGCTTCGATCTGTTCTCCTATTCTTTAATCAAGTGCGCTATCCTCCTAGTCATGACATATTTTAATTCTTGGTTCTTCTGTTCTAAGACTTCCTCTTCTTTTCTTTTGGCCTGATCCTTCTCAATCCAAGTTTTTGTTAGTAACATAGCAAATGTGGCGCTGCTCTCAATAAATTTAACAACCTCAAAATCTTCTTCTGTCGAAGTTCCATGAGCACTCATAGACATCTGGGTGAGTCTTCCACATAGGTTTATCAATTTTTCTCCGAATAATCTTATTCCTCCCAATGAAGGAATCATAACAGGCTTTCCTAAAATTTCCCAAGCTCTTTCTGCCATAATATTCACCTGTGTTTCTTCATCCAGAACACAATCAATGTCGAAGTCTCCTATTCTTGTTTCTATGCACTCTTTTTTCTTTGAAGATCTTTGGTAAGTTGATATTTCTGTGAACATTCATGGTTTCTTTCATTTGTAGCAATACATTCTCTGATTCTTTCTGGGGTTCTTCCATGGTCTTAGTTCTTGATCTTCCTCAGGGTTTTCTTGTCTCATATTCATTCTTTGGACCTTTAGCAATCATTCTAGGACAATCCAAAACTTCAAGGTCCATATCTTTACAACAAGGACAACTAGGTATTCTACCAGGGCATTCCTTAGCAAGATGTCCTGGTCTTCTGCAACTATAGCAAAGAGTTACTCCTCTCTTTCTTTTGAACGATCCCCAACCTTTCTTGTACTGTGCACTAGGGTCACAGTAACTAACCTGCAAAAAAATATTTCTAGGATCCTGCATCCATTTGTTAGTCCAAACGTTCTTTTTATGCATAGGAATAACATATCTTTCATCATTTCTATCTGATCTACTCATATCAAATCTTCTTTCTTCTAACCGTGCCCTAGTTTTCAGGACAAAATTTATCAAACATACCTAGATTCATACTTTTGAAATAAAAGTTTCCACTTATCTTACCTTTTCAATCAAAAAATTTCATTGTTCTTACCTTTATCAGAGCACAACGCTACAATATCTTACCTCTTTTCTTCAGATCTGACTTCTCTTCTTAGCACAGATATTTATAGGTCAATTAGAATACTGCGTACTAGGGCAACATATCTACACACAGAGCTTTCTCTTTTCTTCAGTTCCCAACAATCACAGTTTCAGGTAGAATACTGCGCACTTCAGCAACAGATCTACGTACATAGCTTCTCTTTTTCTTTACTTCAGTTCCCAGCAATCACAGTTTCAGGTCCCGACAACGGAACCATTTGTTGGCATAGGGGCATACCCAGGGTTCAATGATCAAGAGCACACCAACACAACCCTAACTACCGGCCCTTTCGGCAACAACTACGAAGCAAATGAAGTCTCACCCGAGGTAGAGGCAAGGGTGGTTTTAGGACTCCAGTGTCTGCAACCTTAGCTGGGACACAGATCTGTGATTACAAGATTCTATCGAAGCACTCAACAGTTACAGTTCATCGGTATTTAACCAGTATCTACTTCGTAATTAAAACCCTAATCAAAGAGGATTGCAGTATTCACCCAGATCTAGTATAGACGAGCACTAAGCGCATTCACATAGGTTAGATCTAACACTCATTCATATTATTAAGCACAAAACATCAACATATCTATCTATCATTTATCTATGCTAAGCACTAAGCAAGTAAACATATAAACACATCAATACATCACACAAAGCATAACAACACAGGATATACGTGGTTCACCCCTAGCCCGGGGCTACATCCACCAACTCTTCTTCTCTTTTATTATCTTTTGTCAATCTTCTACATGCACAGAGACACAAGATCCTACTCCACATAGGACATGAGATCTGCGTGCACCTTGCCAGATCCTCCTTCCCTAAGCTAGGTTACAACACAAAGCTCATGCTCAATCTCTTACAGTCACTCGTACTTAGCCTTCCAAGTCTCACACAACATGCACAAAGCATGTACAACTATCACTTTCACTTAGCACTTGGTATCACACACTTGCTCTTTTGCACTTAACATCACATACGTTTTTTACTTACATCGCCTAACTTTCTGTTTATACATTACAAAATGGGCTTAAACATGGGTAAACCCATGGGCCACATACATAAGCCCAAAACCCAAAAATCCCTAAACAAGGGGCCGAGATCCCGCGATCTCTGCTTCGACTTATGCTTCGCCTTCAACAGCCTGTCGAAGTCCCAAAATAGGTCAAAGATGACCAAGGATCCTCAAAAATTTGTCAAGGGACAACAAATGTAAAGTTGTGATGCTAGAGCCACGTATTATAGTAGTGAAAGGTTTGTTATGAAAAAAAAAAATCTTTGTTTCTTTTTAGTTGGAAATTAAATCCATGAAAAACTCTTACCACAAAATCATATAGTGTTTGAAATTGGGATCCTATTCTTAATGGATCCAAGATTCACAAATTTTGTGGCTCCACCATGCACCCATGATATTTCCTACCACGAGACATTTAACAAACAAACTAGATTTTCTTTTTCGACCACTCGATGAGAGTTGAAGCTTTGTGATCTTGAAACAACTACTCGATGAGGTCTAGGTTTTCTTAACTATGGAATTGATCAACAATATGAAGGCATCACCAATGTATTAGAATGAGGCACCATCCTTTAATATTGTGTGAACCATTTTAGAGTACAATTGAATAATGTAGGTGATAAGTACCCAAAGCATCGTTGGATATACATCTAAATGAGATATAGGAAGGAGCCAATGATGCAAAGTCGGTAAGGTGAAACTTATCCAGAGTGGATAATCACCAATGTATTAGAATGAGGCACCATCTTTTGATATTATGTGAACCATTTTAGAGTACAATTGAATAATGCAGGTGATAAGTACCCAAAGCATCGTTGGATCTAATTGAGATATATGAAGGAGCCGATGATATAGAGTGGGTAAGGTGAAACTTATCCATAGTGGATGCTTAACAGAGCTTGCTCATTCTCATGAACATCCCCTAAACTTGTTATTTCTTATCAAACTATAAAAATTAGGTTAATTTTTTTATTTCTTATCAAACTGATAAAAATTAGGCTAAAAATAGAAAGAAGATACCTAAGTTTTTACCTAAGAGTTGTTACAAGGAGTAAAACCATTGACTTGCAAATCAACAAAACTTAGTCACCCTTTTTTTGTCTAACCGATGTATCTACCTCAATCAACAGGGCTTGGGAGGTGTTTCGTGGGAATGTAATAGGAGAATAAAGTCTATTATTCCAAAAGTTTGTGAGAAGACAACGAATCCATGAACAAAAAGTGACTCACAATATGATATGATCAAGGTGTAGAATGCAGGGTACTAAGAGAACACAAATAAGGAGCAAGGCTTGCCATTTTGACCAATCCAATAGGCATGCTCACCAAGGATGGGAGGCATTAGTGGTCTCAAAAGGGAATCTAATGACCCAAGACACAATTAAGACCCAAATGCAAGTGGGTGAAACCCCAAAATAATCAAATTAATTGGATGATGCCCGAAATGGAGGGTAGATGTGGTCAAAGATGATCAACCATGAAATAAAAAGAGAAAAAAATAGGAGAAAATACCAAGGGAAAGGCAAATGAACCCTCTTATGGATTCACTAATTTATCAAATGAGACACGAAGGCTAGGTTGAGCACTCTATAATCATCTCTTTGGAGCATAAGAAGAGGTACTCAAACGCCTAAATACTTTAATGCATGCATTCTCACCATAGATATGTGTAGGATATTTTTTTGTTGTCCTAAGGTAGTATGAGCATAGAAGATGCAAAGTATTTTTTTTTTAATGACAACCTATCTTTTTATAGATGATAAACATGGAAAGAAATTTGACGCACCCTCATACACTTAAGTGAAGAATAGGGTTTGTTGGTACACTACCAGTGCCAAATAATAATCTTCTCAAAGTCACCACCAAGAATATTTAATATAATCACTAGCCACATTCAGTGATTCGCATGCAAGGGAGGTCCAAAAAATTGAAGGATATAGTGTAGGCTTTGATTCACTTGTGTGAGCATAGGTCACGGCATTATCTAATAAACATGTCATGAGGGTGGATGAGTTTTGATCCACTTATGTGAGCACATGTCACTAGATCATTTAATCCTAACATAGATCCATCTTAATTTTGGATATAATAAGCACCAAAAGAGTTCCAAAAACAAAAACTTGGTTATTTGATTCTTTAATAGATTTATTCTAATTTATTTTATTATAGAGGTTTATAATTATTATTATTATCTTTTTATTTNTTTTTTTTTAGATGTAATCATTAAGTCAAATTAATTTCATAATTCCATAAAAAGTATTTAGGTTAATTTAACCTTATTTAATGATGAAAACTCCCCACTCTCCATTATTGTATCAAACCCATTTGAACTAAATGTTGATCATTGCAGGTTGTTAAAAAGATTCATTCTGATAAACTTATATGGTAGGTTGTTAAAAAGATTCATTCTGTTAAACTTATGGTGATTTATAAGTACATATATATAGTTGTTCTTGAAGTTACCATGATTAAAGTGGGTATTTGTACACTCGAAAGCTTTCACACATTTAAGAGAAAATGAGCTTCGAGTATTATCATTCGCATTGTGGGGCAGCAACTGGATTGTTATCAATCGCATTATTTTGTGGGAGCGCCCCCAAAAAATAGAGAAAATTATCCTCCACACAAATATTCAATAGGTACAATTTTTGCAAAAGAGAATGATTCTATGAAGCGTTGGAACGATCAATATCCAAAACCGCTCTATCATAGCGTTTATGAAGGGGTAGATAATGGTCACCATCCTGATCATGGTTTTTCAGACCACTACTAAAATTTCAACCTACGAATAAATCAAATCATGGTTTTTCAGACCACTCCATTCATAATTTCAACCTACGAATAAATCAATTCTTGTAATCATTGGAAAACTAGAGTTGATTGTTGTACCCAAAATAGTGAGTACGAGGGAGATGTTGTTAAGTAAATATTACGTTATATATAAGTGATAACGTATAAACCAATTTAATATAGATTTATCCATCTTAAATCCAGATCATAGATTTATCCATCTTAAATCCAGATCTATCAAGTATAGAAAGGGATCAAAATTCTAAAAACATGAAAAACTGATTTTCTAAGATCTTGAAGCTTTTTCTTTCATTTTCTATTTTA
>SNQJ01S0009944.1:18655-31075 GCA_010110895.2 Picea sitchensis | reverse complement strand
TCTTTTAGATATATAGATCTGTCCCTCTATAATTAATTAACAAACCAAAGCTTTGAGCTATTGAGAAGCATATACAAAACAACTTTAGGTAGAATTCAAACTTTTGTATCGATGACGACCATAGGAAAGCTCAACACATTGCTGAGTTGTTGTTTGATCCCCAAACAAACACAACAAAGCAAAGAATATCACATCATCTTTGTTTTTTCCCGAAATTGTGAACATCATGGGTTTGTTGGAGCCGTGACAATACAAAGAACAAACTACAACGTTCTTTGGTACATAATCTGACAAGGCCTTTTTAATAAAAATAATAGATTGGATTTCTTAATACTCAATCCTCCTGAGTATGAAGGAGCAAATTCCTAATCACAAACATGAAAATGATGCCCATTTTCCCAAACCATACTCCAAGCTTTTGTCACTTTATCACTTTCTAGAACTGTAGAACACAAATTTGTAGGAAATTATTAAACAAATTCAATGTCACACACGAAATGAAAATTGTATTTTAAATTTAGCAGTTATGTATATATTGAAATGAGCAGTGGGCTAAGAAATGTTTGAAGGGTAAAGNTTTCTAGAACTGTAGAACACAAATTTGTAGGAAATTATTAAACAAATTCAATGTCACACACGAAATGAAAATTGTATTTTAAATTTAGCAGTTATGTATATATTGAAATGAGCAGTGGGCTAAGAAATGTTTGAAGGGTAAAGGGGAATGCACACAGTCTACTCTGCGCAACGCAGTTTAAAATACTGTGCACCAAACAGGCTACGCGACAGAGTTCTCAAGATCATTACGCATTGCACAGACTGCTAGATTGCTGTGTGCTGTGAATACACACACTAAATAGAATGATTTACGAATGCAGAATATAATAGAGAAATAACATAGAAACTTGTCAGAAACACAAAAGACTTGATATTAATGAACTTCGACGCAATGCGTTCGGATTACAAAATATAGTGAAAAAATGAGCTTCGGCTCTGATGCTTCTTCTATTAACTCTTCAGTTGTTGCTTGAACTGCTTCTTTGCATCCCTCTCTCCTTTTATCTATCTATTTATATTTTCTAACTAATAAACTCAGACTTATATAAACTTCCTTCAGAAGATGAGACCGACTCAACATTTAACTCAACCATAATTACAACTGACTCTTCAACCACTTAATTTAATTCGAGAAGATAGAATTCGGTTTCATTTATAGTTCTCCTGCTTGCCGACTGACTTTTGAGTAAGTATGTGACTTTGCACTTGCAGACTTGTTAGACTGTCTGATTGAAATTTTGACTACTGACAGACAAATCGACAATGACGTGAAGATCTCACCGAATTGTAATTACAATTTCCAACACTCCCCCTTAATTATAAGTTGGTGGAGTTACAAAAGAAAAATAACATCAAAAAATTGAGTTTTCATTTTACTGTCACTCATTTAATACTATCGGATTCCCAGATTACTATGCAGATGCTAAAATGCATCTCTTGTTAAAGCCTTTGCAAAAATGTCTACAATTTGTTCTTTTGACCTGCATAATTCTAAGCAGATCTCTTTGTTATTCACCAATTCTCTGATGAAATGATACCTTGTATCAATGTGCTTGGTTTTCTTCTGAAACACATGATTCTTTGATAACATGATGGCTGAATTGTTGTCACAGAAGATTGTAGTTGGTTCCTGTTGTTCCTTCAACAAATCTCTTAACATCCTTTTCATCCATACTGATTGACAAGCTGTGCTTGTGGCTGTGACGTACTCTACTTCTGCTGAAGAAAGTGTCACTATGGGCTGCTTCCTTGATGCCCATGATACCATACCTGTTCCAAAATGAAATGTGTACCCAAAGGTACTTTTCCTGTCATCAATACTTCCTCCACAATCACTGTCAGTGTATCCAATGAGTTTGAATTTTTTTGAAGTGGAGTACTTTATGCCAAAATATTTTGTTCCGTTCAAATATCTCATGATTCTCTTTCCTGCTTTCCAATGTGATTCTTTTGGATTTTCCATGAACCTTGAGATTAGGCTCACTCCATACATAATATCAGGTCTTGTCGCTGTTAGATACATAAGACTGCCTACCAGTCTTTTAAAGAGTGTGGGATCCACTTTGGACCCTCTATCTTCCTTGCTTATCTTTAATCCTGTTATGATAGGTGTTGGTGCTGCTTTTGAGTTTACAATATTGAATCTCTTTAATATTTCATGTGCATACTTGGACTGTGAGATAAATATACCAGTTTTGGATTGGTGCACTTCTGTTCTTACTAGAGTATTCTACGCGGTAATTTGCGTTGCAGTGCCAGGTGTAGACGAAGTTGTGCACTATCCTGTGTATGGTGTTTGAAACACTTCATCCTCTGCATCATTATGCTCCATTGTGTCAATTATATTTATTGTCCTTTCTATGGTTCCATCCCATGCTTCATTCTCTATGAACTGAACATCACGGTTGATTATGACTTTTCTTGCGAATGGGTCATACAACTTGTATCCTTTTGTTTCTTCAAAATACCCAACAAATATACATCTATGTCCTTTGTTGTCCAACTTCCTTCTCAGTTCATCTAGAACATTTGCGTATGCAACGCAACCAAAAACTCTTAAATGCACCACATTATGCTTTGATCTTGTCCATGCTCCTTGAGGAATTCTATTCTTCACACTCTTTGTCAGACATCTATTCAAGATGTATAATGCAGTTGCTAATGCCTCAGCCCAATACTCATTTGACAAATGTTTGGTTGTTAACATACTACGCGCCATTTCCATGATGGTTCTATTCTTTCTTTCTGCAACACCATTCTGTTGTGGTGTGTATCGTGCGGTAAATTGCTTGTAGATGCCATGATCTTTACAAAAGTTCTGAAATTCTCTTGACATGTATTCTCCTCCTTTGTATGTTCTTAGACACTTGATGTAATAACCACTATGTTTCTCCACAAGTGATTTAAACTGATGAAAACAACCCAATGCGTCAGATTTATGCTTTAGAAAATAAATCCATGTCTTTCTTGAGAAATCATCAATGAATGTTAGAAAATAAATACTGCCTCCTATAGACAGAGTTTACATTGGTCCAAAAATATCAGAATGTATTATTTCCGGTGGAACTTTTACTCTGTAAGACTTGTCAACTGGAAATGATTCTTTGTGATGCTTGCTAAATATGCAACCTCCACATATCCTTTCTGGTTTTTCAATCAATGGTAAGCCTTTTACCATATACTTTGCATGTAATAGTTTCAAACCTCCAAAGTTCAAATGTCCAAATCTGAAATGCCATAGCCAGGAGTCATCATGTGTTTTAGATTGGAATGTTGCCTTCATTTCTACGCCATTTTCTCTTTTCTTGATACTGCGCGCACTATTTTCTTCATTAGTACTGTACATGCTTTCTGTTGTAAATGCAGTGTCTAACTGTGCACTTTTTATTTTGTCAACATTTTGCGTTGTGTTCTTCTTCTTGACTGGCTTTAATGTCAATGGGAACATTCTATTACTTGTCTTCTGGATTTTTGCAATAAGTAAATTGCTTGGGCTTTTATCCATAATCACACAGTGATTATCTTCCATATAGAGTCTATATCCTTTTTGTAACAGTTGTCCTATACTCATCAAATTATTCTTTAGACCAGAAACATAATATACATCAGACATAACTCTCTCTTCTCTTTGTCTGGTTAAAATATTTATACTGCCTTTGTCTAAGACAGTGACTTGGATATCTGTTTCAAGTGTAACCTTGGTCTGGACTGACTCATCCAAACTAGAAAACAATTCTATATTTCCTGTCATGTGGTTACTGCAACCTAAATCTAAATACCATATGTCACATGGACTTGCTTGAGCAACATTGCATTCAACTGGTGACACTATATTAGACGTTTCTTCTGTGCTAGACATAGCTACAACGTGCACCATAAACATAGGTCGATTTTGGTTATTTGTGTTGTGTGGTTGATCTTGACTTTGCTTGTTCTGATTATACTGTCTCTTTCTGCACTCATATGCGTAATGCCCATACTTTTTACAGTAATGGCATTGAATCTTTGATATATCATTTCTTTGACAAGTTGATTGGTCGGTACTTGGATTTTGACCTCTTCCACCAGTATTTTCAGGATTTCTACTGCATCCACTTTTGTCAGAACTTCTTCCTCTACCTCTATAGTTAGCTCTCCCCCTTCCTCTTCCACGGCCTATAGATGACTGTGTGGAAAAATAATTTTCTAATGACATACTTGACCTGTTCAATCTATGTTAATGATTGACGAGAGAAGCTTGCAGTTCATCTAGATTGAACTGACTCAAATCTTTTCCTTCTTCTAGAGTTACAACTAGAGTATCAAATTTAGGAGGAAGACTTCTAAGAACTTTCTCAACAAATTTTCTATCATCTATGGTTTCACCATGAGAATTAATCTGATTTATCAGTCCAATTACATGTGTGTAGAAAGAATCTACTGTATCTGAATCTTTCATTGACATAGTTTCAAAATCTCTTCTAAGAATTTGAAGTTTTGCAGTTTTTACTTTATCCATACCTTGATAAGCGGTTTTTAATATATCCCATGCTTCCTTGGCTTTCTTTGCTGATGCAACTCTTGGAAGTATGCTCCCATGCATGGTGTAGTGTCCCCAAGGCTGAGCCCTTTGTAAATCTGGTTTATGAAATGAATTGTAAATATGTGTTATAGGCTGGTGAGCCAAGTTTGTATAAGCCCGTGGGCTTATGTGATTTTTAGGCCAGAGGGCCTAAGGGTTGTAGGCCAAGGGCCTAATTTTGTAAATGTATGTATGCAACACATTAATAAAATATAAACACCGTCGTGTGCAGGCCGACACGATGAATGAGTGATGGGGGACTAAGCATCCATAGAGAGGGCAAGGGATTAGGGGTTGGAAGGTGGGAGAAGGGGATAAGTGTTAAGCCTAGGGGGCTTAAGCCTTGGGAATAATAATTTAATATTATTCCAAAATACATGTGAATAATATGTCTTATCCTAAGTTCTTTTGGAAGGACAAGACACTTCCAAATGAAAGGAACACATGCTGAAGGAACGCATGCAGTTGCATGGGTGACAAATGTCAACCCTGGCCCATGCAAATAAAGGGCTGAGATGAGCCATGATGGGGGTTCTTATCCATTTGATCCAATCTTTTGAACAATACGACTGGTCCGACCTCTGCAAGAATACCCCGTACGCCCTCTGAACAGGAAAAATCTACGTGTTGATTCAGAATAGCTGGTGTCAATTTCTGAAAAGCTGAAGCATCCTCTGTCTGAGCATTGAGCCTATGCATGGAGTCTTGCCCGAAGCCATATCCATGAGACCATCCACCATTGTTGAACCTGTTGGAAATCCCGTGTCTATTTTCCCCGTCAATTGTTGTGGCCATGCAGTGCTGGACTGCATGGGGCTTGTTGGCCAGTTGTACAACAATCTCTCCAGGTGAGAGAGGTGATTGAGGTTGGAAGAACAGGTTTTTGGCCTGTGAGCGATTCTCTCTAGGTGAGAGAGTGCACAGAGGAAGGAGAGAACTTCTGGAAGGAACCTTGTAGCTGCCATAGAGCTCAGAGACTTCTAGTCAGACCTGTTGCTGAAACCCAAGGCAAGGGAGGTTAGTAGCCGGAGGACTGTCTAGGTGACAGAGAAGGTGTATACTCCTGGGGTGGAGCAGGCATGTGGGGAAGGAGAGTCTGTGGGCAATGAGAATGAGTGGTTCCTGGGAGAGAATTCCTTCCTTGTGACTGGGTGTTTTCCCTATAACCTTATCCTAGCCTAGGATTCCTTGCCTTGGGATGGAGCTTAGTCCCAGCTCGGGGGTGACCCACTGCTGAGCTAATGAGCAGTGTGGTCTAAGGCTGGGAGGTTCATGGAAGGCCTGCACCTGGTTGGTGGAACTACTATTGTTTCCAAGATAAGTACCATATGATGTTTTAATTTATGTTTTTGCATGTCTGTGTATTTATAATTATCATGTATTCTGCTATGCATATGAATTAATGTTAATGCCATGTTTAAAATTATGATAGCAGTAATTTTTAGACTTACTCTGAGCTCTAAATGTGTTTCATTGTTTAAATGCATGTTGTTTTATAATCTGAGAGTGAGTGTTATATTTCCGCGAAGTATGGTAACATAAAGGTTGCTACAATTTGGTATCAGAGCCAAGGTTTTGATGCTGAGCCTAGATGGGCCAGTCGAGTGGTCTTTGGACCGAGGGTGTGAGGAGAAATTGTGTCTGGAGGACCGATTTTGGACCCTGGAATGCTCCAGATGTGTCAAGGAGTTACTTGATGTGCTTACAAGATCAGGAGGTATAGCGGTGTTGTGAAACCGCAGCCGGTGTGGTATATGGCCACAGGGAGAGAGGACTCCACACCAGAATTGTTGGAGCCTTAGGATCTGTTCGGAAGGGAAGGCGAACCCTTGTGACCGTCAAATCTGGAGAATGTGCACAGGGTTTAAAGACCCTTTGGAGTTGCACAAGAACGTGGAAATCGTGATACGCGAAATTCCAAAATTCGTCAGGACTGTCTATCGGGGGAACCACGTGGCTGTCGGACAACGTTTCGGCACCCGAGAAACCAAAAAGGAAGACCCTTGTGTTCGCAAGTTAGTGAAACATGGATTCCAGAAATGATATACACCGTAGATCATAGGAGAGGACTTGATCGTCGGATCAAGTGGAAGAGTAAACCGTAATTCAGGATTTCGGCAAACGAAAGTTCGAGATGTGGGATGCATGAACTCTAGATGCCCGAAACCCCAAAATGTTGAAAATATATGCGTCGTAGATCTGAGGAAGGAGTCTAACCATTGGATTCTGCTTGGAATGAACGTGGGCACATGAATGTGTACCACGTGCCAGTGAGTCGAGAAGACAGGCGAGAGTGGTGGGACTCAATGACATCATCGAAGGTGACGTGGACCCTCCTAAATGTACCACGTGCCACTGTGGTGAAGGGTGATAGATGTGCTATGGGCCCGGAGAATAAAGTAATTCGCGATTTCAGAATTCACAAAGGAGGAGCACAAAGGCTCAACACTCCAACTCGTGAAGTCTCGAGTTGGAAAAGAAGTGCTAGCACTTAGCCCTAGCCTACGGTCATGTGTAGCAGACACTATCGAGGAGGGAGCCATACCCGTATCGCATCTCGGGTATCAACATTTGGTGGAAATGAGTCRAGGGTCTTTGACTCACGAACTCRCGATATCACGAGTTGCGAAAGGTGACTTTGGTTATGAAGGTTTAACTATTGGATCTTCGTGGACTRAGATTTCGAAGTTCCGAAGTCCCAAAATTTGCAGAGCCGAACAGAKCTYAGAAAACTTTGTGAAGTCAAAACATTTTTCTTGTTCACGTTGGCTTATGAATGTTGTAAGTTTTCTTGAAGGTTTAAGGGCTTGACAAACTTTGGATTGATTGCACATTGTGTGTGCAGATTTCAACGAGTGTCAGGACAACCAAGAATAGATGCCGAGTAAGGAAATGGAAGAGGTGCGGAGTGCCTCCATTTCAGAGGACGAAAGAGAAGGAAAGGATGTCAACTTGGGAGTCGAAGGAACAAACTCTAATGGGCATGGAAAAGAGATAGATAAAGAAGGACATATGATGAAACTCATTGACAAATTACAGAAATATGCCTAGGCTCACCAAGCTGATAGCCGAAATCTCATGAAAATCAGGGATCGGCTGGGTGAATTCAACTTAAAAATGTTGAAGAGCCTGGAAAGAATAGAAAAGAAATTGGAAAAAGAGAGTGACACAAGCAAATCAAGAAGTGTCAAAAACCCTGAGAGGAGAAGAAGATCGAGGAGTGGTAGCAGACATTACCTTCTCTCCCCAAAGCATCTTGGTAGGGAAACACACAGTAGTTCAAGCCTGTCCCCTACCAGAAAACACCGAAAATCTGGAAAGGATCAATTGAAAGGGGAGATGAACAGGATCAAGCCTCCAATGTTTGATGGAGAACATAAGAAGGAGGAAGATGTCGAGACATGGTTGCTTGGCATGAATAAATATTTCCAACTGCAGAACTACTCTGCTCATGCAGAAGGAAGAATTGCGATGTACCAGCTAAAAGGAAAAGCATCCATGTGGTGAGATCAGTTTGTGCAAGTGCAGCACATCAGAGAGAAATATATCACTTGGAAGGAGTTTAAGAGGTATTTTGAGAAGAAATACCTGACCAAAAGATATTATGACAGAAAGATGGAGGATTTCTTCGAACTCAAGCTAGGCAACATGACCATTGATGAGTACGAATGAAGTTTCTTGGAACTGCTGAAGTATGTTCCATTCATCAAAGATGAGACTATCAAGATTCAGAGGTATCTGAGTGGACTTCCACCTTCCATCGGTGATAAGATTCAATATGATGATCCTAAGACTATGGAAGAAACAATAAGAAGGGTGAAATGCTTGTATGAACAACAAAGAGAAAATCCTACCTTTCAGAAGGCTTGGGATGACCAGAAGAGGTTTAAGAAGGAACAAAGGCAGAAGGGAAACAAGCCTCCCTTTTTCAGAAATAGTCCTCAGGGACAGTCATCTTTTAGAGAGCCCACGAAGGCTGAAGTGAGTGAGAAAATGCCTAGACTGTCACCTATGGAGTGTTAGGGTTGTAAAGGGAACCATAGGTACAGAGACTACCCCCATATAAAAGATAAAGCGAGAACCATCCACAATGTTCAGCAAGCTAAGACAGTGGAGGATATGGGCAACAGAATTCCAAGGATCTATGAAGCCCTGGACAACAAGAAAGCATAATTTCAATTGCACATGATTGAAGTGGAAGGTATGATTAACAACCGACCACTAATTATTTTAATTGATTCAGGGGCTAGCCATAGTTATGTAGATCCTAGGGTGGTGGAAAGTTTTCATTTATCAAGAAGCAAATATGAAAAGTCTTGGTTAGTGCAGTTGGCTACAGGGACCAAGAGGAAGGTCACTGAATTGGTTAATTCTTGTTCAATGGACATGAAAGGATTGAGCACTAAGGATGAATTGAATATTCTGCCTTTAGGCTCTTATGACTGCTTAATTGGGATGGACTGGTTGGACCAGCACCATGCCCTCCTGGACTGTCATAACAAGAGGTTTACATGGCTGGACAAAGAGGGAAATCTGAAAACAGTCCAAGGAATTCCCAGAGTTGTGGCTGTCAGAGAAATCTCAGCCATACAACTGAAGAAGTGCTACAGGAAGTGTTGTCAATTATTTGCAGCTCGTGTGGAAGGAGCATCCAGAGATGCAGTCTCAAAGATTGGAGACCATGAGGTACTCACAAAGTTCAAAGACGTATTTCAGGAGGTACCTAGACTACCTCCGAAGAGGGACATCGATTTTTCTATAAATTTGATGTCTGGAGCAGGCCTAGTTTCAAAGGTTCCTTATAGAATGAGTACGCCAGAGCTGAAAGAGTTGCAATTGCAGCTTGAAGAGATTTTGAGGAAGGGGTACATTTTCCCAAGCGTGTCACCTTGGGGTGCCCCGGTCCTATTCATGAAGAAGAAAGATGGGACGTTGAGGCTGTGCATTGATTTCCGGCAGTTGAATAAGGTAACTGTCAAGAACAAGTATCCTTTGCCAAGGATTGATGATCTTTTCGATCAGTTGAAGGGTGAAAAAATATTTTCGAAGATAGATCTCAGATCGAGATGTCACGAGGTAAGAATAAAGGATGAGGACATCAACAACACCACCTTTAGAACAAGGTATGGTCATTATGAATTCATAGTCGTGTCGTTTGGACTGACAAACACACTTGTTGTTTTCATGTGCTTAATGAATGGTGTATTTAGGGACTATTTAGACAAGTTTTTCATAGTCTTCCTGGATGACATCTTGGTGTATTCTAATTCGGAGGAAGATCATGAAAAACACTTGAGAATGGTTCTGCAAGTGTTGAGAGAACACCAACTATATGCCAAGATGAGAAAATGCTCATTTTATCAAAGGCAGATCCATTACTTGGGACATATTATTTTAGAAGAAGGGATTGTTGTGGATCCTGAAAAGGTTGAGGCCATCCGAGAATGGTCAACACCAAGGAATGTGGTGGAAGTTAGATCTTTTATGGGTCTGGCAGGCTATTACAGAAGGTTTATAGCAGGGTTCTCAAAGTTAGCTCACCCTATTACTTCCTTGCAAAGGAAGGAGAAGAAGTTTCAATGGACTGAAGAGTGTGAGAACAGTTTCCAATGATTGAAGCAGCTGTTAACCAACGCTCCAATCTTGAGGATTGCAATCCAAATATGGATTTCGTGGTGTGCACAGATGCGTGTAAGGAGGGGTTGGGAGGAGTTATTAGCCAAGATGGATTTGTAATCAGTTATGAGTCTAGGAAGCTAAAAGAGCATGAAAGGAATTATGCCACTCATGATTTGGAACTGGCAGCAATCGTCCACGCTTTGAGGAAATGGACACATTACCTCATGGGAAGGAGATTCAAATTGAAAACAGACCACAACGGTTTGAAGTATTTATTTGATCAACCGACTTTAAACGCCAGGAAAACCAGATGGCTGGAGTTTCTGTGCGAATATGACTTTGATATCAAGCATATCAAGGGTAAGGAAAATAAGGTGGTTGATGCACTCAGTAGAAAAGTGCATGACTTACATGCTACAATCATTAGCATGTACAGGACTGATATCAGGGATAGAATTATGGAAGCTGTAAATGTTGATTTGCAGTTCAGAGATTTGGTAGCAAAGCTACAACAGCATGAGAGACCACAGACCAAGGAAAGTTACACCTAGGAAGTTGATGGCTTAATTCTGTATAAAAATAGAGTGTACATACCCAATGTCCAAGAATTGAAGCTGGCAATTCTAAAACAAATGCATAATGTGACGTATGTCAGACATCCTGGTTATCAGAAGACTGTAGCAGTAGTCAAAAGCCATTATTTTTGGCCAGGTATGAAGAGAGAGATCATTTAATAGATCGCCAGATGTATGGAGTGCCAAAAAGTTAAGGCTGAGCATAGGCACCTAACAGGATTGCTGCAGCCTTTACCCATTCCTGAGTGGAAGTGGGAAGTGGGAAGTGGTGACGATGGATTTTATAATGGGATTACCCAGAACAAGCAAGCAACATGATTCAATCATGGTGGTGGTGGACAAGCTTACAAAAGCTTCCCATTGTATTCCACTAAAAACCACTCACAAGGCAGTAGATGTTGTTGATATATTCTTAAAAGAAGTGGCATGCTTGCACATAATTACTAAGACGATTGTGTCTGATAGGGACCTGAAATTCACCTTGAATTTCTGGAAAGGACTGTTCAAAGGATTCAGAACGAATCTAAACTTTAGTACAACGTATCATCCTGAGTCTGACGGACAGACAGAGAGGGTGAACAGAGTAATAAAAGACATGTTGAGAATGTATGTGATGGATAAACCATCAAGATGGGAAGACTACCTGTATTTGGTAGAATTCACCTACAATAATGGGTATCACGCATCGTTGAAGATGAGCCAATTTGAATCACTTTATGGAAGAAAGTGCAACACTCCAGTGAGCTAGGATAATCCAGCTGACAGAGCAATAGTTGGGCCTCAGCTGCTTAAAGAGATGGAAGACCAAATGATAAGAATTAAACAGAATTTGAAAGCTGCCCAGGACAAGCAGAAGAGTTATGTTGATAAGAACAAAACCCACAGAGAATACAAAGTGGGTGATCATGTTTTCCTGAAAGTAAAAACTAACATGAGTTCCCTAAAGCTGGGAAGTTGCACCAAGTTGGAAGCAAGATTTTGTGGGCCATTTGAGATCCTGGAAAGGATTGGGCCAGTTGCATACATGCTTGCATGACCTGCATATATGACTGTACATAATGTGTTTCATGTTTCACTACTTAAGATATATATATCTGATGGTAATCATGTTATCGATTGGAATGTGATTCAGGTGGAACCAGAAGGTGCCCTGCAAGTGCATCATGTGCACATATTGGACAGGAAAAGAAAACAACTCCAAAATCGAGCCATAGAGCTTGTAAAGGTCCAGTGGACCTGGTATGGTCCTGAGGATGCGACATGGGAGCATGAAGATGTTATGAGGGCAGAGTACCCGCATCTTTTTGAAAATTTTGAAAAGCTTGCAGAGACAGTGTAAGGTTGCACTGAGGATAGTGCAGAAATAAGGGGAGGGGGATTGTAGTGTCCCCAAGGCTAAGCCCTTTGTAAATATGTTTTATGAAATGAATTGTAAATATGTGTTATAGGCTGGTGAGCCAAGTTTGTATAAGCCGGTGGGCTTATGTGATTGTTAGGATAGAGATCCTAAGGGTTGTAGGCCAAGGGCCTGATTTTGTACCTGTATGTATGCAACACATTAATAAAATGTAAACATTACCACGTGCAGGCCGACACGATGAATGATTG
>SNQJ01S0009943.1:202064-218168 GCA_010110895.2 Picea sitchensis | reverse complement strand
TAGTTCCAATATCAATTTAAAGCATCAAAATGCATAAAAATAGCTTGAAACGTAAATATACCTTAAGTAGCCCCATTGAATGGTAGGGGGATGCCAATTATGTCAAAACAAGGCCAAAAGGGGTGGTATTGGGTATAGAGATGGAGGTCTTTGTGATATAGTATAGGCAAAAACATGATCAAAACTGGAGACCAACAATTTCTTGACTATTGGTCGACTCGACTTTGGTCAACTTATTTTTCCTCGACCCGACTTGCAGTTTGGTTGAATCATTTTTCCCTTTTCGACTTCCAGGTGGTTGAATCTATTTTATTTTCCGACTTGACTTTGGACAACTGATTTTTCCTCAACCCGAATTGCAATTTGGCCAACTAATTTTTCCATTTCAACTTTCAGGTGGTCAACTCTATTTTATTTTCTTACTCGACCTGTGGCTTGAGTGGTAAATAATTTCCCGTCATATAAACAACCATAATTATAATTTTTTTAAACAGAGAATTCCATGTTGGTGAGATGAATAGGCTATAAGCATCCTGTTTATGAATCAGAGATATTGATCATCAATGATCCAACAAAAAAAATATGCCCAGAGTAACTGTAAAGGAACAATTATTGGATGGCTGAGGTCGAAAGACAATGTAAGCATAAATACTATGGATCAACAATGGACAACGAAGATGTTGGCATTATTGATTGTGTGTTGTCATTGATGGCAACGTGAGTCAAACATGTACAGTAATCAGAGAAAAGAGAGACACCTTGTGGCAAAAGTAATTCATGATCACTATTAATCGTGATAGGATCAAAAGTGATCCTATGATTCTAAAGCTCAGGAAAGGTAGCATGGAGATAATCAATGTACAAAAGGAGTAACGAAGAACAATTTATTAAAATCTCAAAAGAAATAGCGATGAACAGATCAGAAGGAAGAACATTAATCGAAGCTCAGATGAGATGATGCACAGGATCTGTTCAATAAGGAATCAGAATAGATCATGACCGTCGAAGGATGAATTCAACAGAAATCCACAGTAGCCGTCAGATCTAGGAGTTGTAGAAGAAGACCATCAGATCAACATCCGATTAATTCATGACTATTAGATCTCAGTGAAGGAAGATTGGTGGTGGGGATCCATTATGGGATTCAAAGGATGAGTTAACATCTGCACATATTTCAGTTCCACAATCCATGATGATCGTCGATCATCACCTGTCAACAAATTGACGGCTCACATTCTCCCATCCGCTAACATGAATCTTCCATTGCAGAACTCGATGACAATTTTAAAGGTCGTGTTAGTTGGGATTCCACAATCATCCCTGATCATAGATCCCCACATTGGTTTAAGCACGACCATCGATCCTTGATGAGAGGTTAGCACCCAAAATATTGGAATGAGGTCATATCCCTCGATCACATGGGTCATAATTAAAGATCCTTCAGGTTAGATCTTAGGGAAGGCAACAACTAAACAAAGCGTTGAAGGGCGAAGTCATGAATTACCGTCAACCGTTGATATGGAGTGAAATATGGGAACCGTTAGATCACAATAAAGGGAAGGAGGCAATCAACTTTGGCGCTAACCACTCTAGTGGAAAGGAGTTAGAATATAACCAGAATTCCCAAAGCCCAAATTCATGAAGAAACACCAATCATCTGATCTAAGGAACACTTCGGGAAATATACCGATCGTTGGATCCAGTAAAGTGGAAGGATAGAATAAGCAAGGCCAAAGGCCCGAGATCCCGAATTTATGAATTCCCAACAACTGTTGGATCGTGTTAATATTTTCAAGTCAAAGAAGGATCATTATATGAACTCAAGTTACTCGAGGTTTATTCTTTGGGGAATCTCACTTCGGGAGAATTGGGAAGTGGGAAAAAGCGAATAACCTGAAGTCTCGAAGGTCGAAATGAATTTGGACCATTGATCTAGAACTGATCATAGTCATTGGATCAAGGATTCATATGAACCTATGATCGTTAGATCTAGGAGGAGGAAATGTGACACATCAAGAGATCCACGTCAGGAAGGACACATGGCACAATCAGATGGTGACAAGTGTCTAGGTCAATATGGCACTTTAGGTTACGTAAGTCACGAATCTAGTTGACATGTGGCAGCGACTCACCCAGTGCCAAGTCAATAGTTAAATCAACAAGTTACATCACTCTGGGAGTATTTCCTTAGGGGGAAACCAGTTTCTACCACCAGCAACTACCTAAAGCATTGAAGGCCGAAGCTAACGCTAATCATTGATCTAATTTGGGAGCATTCTCAGTCATTGATCAAGTATAGTGGAAGGATAGATTAAATGTAAATCATGAAGTAACACTAATTGTTGATCTACTTCAGGATCATTCTTAATCGTTGATCAAGCATAGTGGAAGGATAGCGTAAGCATAGGTGTTAACCAAAAATAAGTAATCACCACTGCTTTATGAATTATTCAGTAGGTTATCACTTTAGATGATCTGAAAGGATATAGAGAGGCATAGGGATGATTCTGAGTTCTCATAAGTACCTCAGGAAGCTCATAATGACCTCAACAAATAAAGAAAAGGAAAAAATTAAAATTCCTCAAAACTCATCAAAATTGGCATCATCACAAAGAGTGCATCATAAGATTTCCAACAGCATAAAGAGTTCGTCGAACAGAGTTACGGATCGAAATATATTCGCGGTCAAAGTTTTGGTCAACTAGCCAAGTCAGCAGGGATGAGTCAACATCTGTACTACTGACATCAGCATTCATACATGGTACATGGATCAATCAGAGAGTGACATGTGTCATGATGATGTCATCATGTTGATGTGGCAGCACCAGAGGCTGTCACACATCACTCATTTTAAACATTTTCAGGATGACATATGGACCAATGAGAAAGTGCCACATGGCAATCCGTACAAGCCACGTGGCAGCAGACAAATGCCCAATGAGGGCCAAAAACTGAAAATTCAAATTTTAAAATGGGTTGGCCGGTGGCCAACCCCCAGTCCACGAAATCTGACAGTGTTCCACCATATCTGTCCAAGACACCAATTTTACTAACAGTTTTGGTAGTTCTACCAAACACAAACGTCGATCCGCCAAATCTGAACCGATCTACCAAGTTTAGCACCAACATTTAAACGGTTGTAACATTATAGCCAAAAGGGGGAGGTCCACGGGTTTGAACATGGGACCTCCCCAACCACAAGATTTTAATACACATCCACCAACCACTAGGCCAAGGGATTTGTTGGTAAACTCCACCCAACATTTTTTAAAAGGATAATTTTTCCAATGCATGAGGAGGAAGAGGTAGGGCGCATGATGGTATGAACAGGGAATGGATCCCAATGAAACATTAATGAATTAATTGGAAACCTTCTCACTGAGAGTATTTTGGACCACCAAAAGCATTTATCAATCAAAAGGTAAGTGAGGGAAGATTTCCCTCACTTTGTCTTTCTCAATCCACTTTACCTTGCTTGGATGTGTGCCCTTTAAGCCCACTTGAAGATAATTGACATCACCTGTGCATGAAGTCCTTGTTTTCCTGTCAAGGATGATATCTTCCTTCATCTCATCCAAGTAATCAAGAGAAAACTCATCAACTAAACATAGTGAAACTTCCTCACCTTGATCCATGATCATTGGAGGCTCAAAATGTTTCAAGTTTTCTACGTTTACAATTGAGTAAATATTCATATAAGGTGGAAGATATAAACGAAAAGCATTGGTGCTGCTTTTCTCCAAAATGGTGAAGGGTCCATATCAGATAGGCTCGAGTTTATTTCCTTCACCCTTAGACTTCTCCTTGCTGATGTGAATCCATACTTGGTCACCGACCTAAAAATGATGATCAACCCTGTGCTTTTCAAGTTGAGCCTTATACTATGCTTGACATTTTTTCAACTTCTCCTTTTTTCAACTTGCTGAACCTGTATTCATTTCTTTCTTCATTTGAATAGACATATTTCCCATACATTAAGTCCAAAGAGACCTTAGGAAAGTATCAAAAACATGTTTAAAATGATGAACACTTAGTAGAGGAATGTAAGGCTCGATTGTAAGCATGCTGAATATGGGGTATTTGGTCATCCCATAACTCAGAATGCTTGTTGTAGTAGCCTCGAAGAAAATGTACCACTGTTTTGTTAACAACCTCTATCTGACCATCTATCTATGGATGGAAATCCATAATCCTCTTCAACTTGGTGTTCATCATTCTCCACAAACTTGTCCAAAAATATTGAAGGAATCGAGTATCTCGATCCGAGATAATGGATGTGGGAAACCCAAAGTGGCCCAAACATACTGAAAGAAGAGATTAGTAGTCTACTCAGCAGTGACCTAATTTTTACATGGCATAAAGATACACATCTTGCTAAACCTATCCACTACCACACACAAGTAGTCATGACCCCTTTTCGACATTGGTAAACCCCCTACAAATTCCATGGAAATACTTTCCCATAGATGAGACGGAATAGGAAGTGGTGAGTACGTCCCCAATTTTCTATTAGTGGGATTACAAGTAGAGCACATCTCACACCCCTTTACATACTTGGTTATTGTTATCACATATAGTTTTCAAGGGCAGCAGGTCATCTGAGTTCCTGGTCTGCATAGGAAGCGTCAGAGTGCAGCATGCAGTGCAGCTCATTTCAGGCTTAAAATACAAACTGACGGGCTCAGTTTTCAACGGCGCAAGTCCCCTGTGAAGTTTATATTAGCGGATCCCGGGTATTCGGAACTATAGATTTGCATGAAGTATAGCGCCAAAGATAAGGGTCTGAAGTCCTGAAACCCTGAAGTAAGTATGAGCCGTTTATTTTGAAGGGGATAGGGGATAGGTGGCAGTTGATCCAAGCATTCGGGGAAATGAACTTTGGGAGTTTCGAAGTGATAAGTGCATAAAACCTTTGAAGAGCCGAAGCTCGAACTCCCAAAGAAATCATGGACCATTGATCTCAAAGTCAACAGGGGGCTGTTGATCTTAGCGACAGTGCCTCCCAAAGTGTCGAAGTTCCAAAGGCCTGAAGCCCCGGAGACCCAAAGTGGATCTCGACTGTCCAAATCTAGAATGCCATGCATCATCATATTTGTCACTCCGAGAGTTTTACTTCGGGAGTTTTAAAATGAGAAAAGAAGAAAAGTCCCAAAGTCTAGAAGACCCAAAACACCAAAGTAATCCTGGACCATTCGATTCATGAGGACATGCGTTAGTATATCGCCAGCTCCGGGTAAAGGCCTTTGGGAGCCCAGGTTTGAGATTTTATTTTCCCAGAGTCCGGAGACCTGAAAAGAGTCTCAGCTGTCAATATCAAGGAGCCATGTGTTGTCAGATTCTCAGCTCCGGAGGTTTTAATTGGAGGGAAATAGAGTTTGAGAATTGAAATTCCCGAAGGCTGATCTGTGAAGCAAATCTCGACCATTGTTTTGAAAGGGAAGATCTAATCCATCAATGTAAAAAGCGTCAGAGCTGAGTCGTTGATCAGAGGGCATAATATTAGATTGCAATATCAATGGTCATGCCAAATTGCAAGGTTGGAAGGTGTGCACATTTTAAAATCTCAGGGGCGGCCTGCAATCAGAATCGTGGTTTTTAAAAAGGGGCATGTGGCGTTTCATGGTGAATTACGGGGATAAAAGTGGTTTTCTTTCAGACCACCCTTGGTAGCACCCACAAATCATGCAATTGCGTAGGGTTATGGCCCTAGGTCACATTGAAGGTAGAGCGATGGAGAGGAGCTGCGCCAAAGGCCAAAAGCGCCCGTATTTGGTCACAAAAGAAGATCTTCTTGGCCTCAAGGCATTGGGATTGACTCGAAGAAGTCATGGGCATTACCTGGAACATTCATGGGTGTCAGGCCTCATCCTAATCCCGATGAAGGTAGTTATTGAAAATGGGGATGGTTGTTGAGACCTTGTCTCACCCCATAAATGGAATGTGTGGAGAGAAGGGTCGTGGGGGTTGATTGTCAGTCCAAAGCTCCGTCGTGGATGGATTTTCTCGCAGATCCCACACCGAGTCGGGCTTGCGTCTGACGTAAGAAGGCCTGCATAGTCTGAAAGAGCAAGTGCTGACTAAAAACTTTGAATGCAATGGTCTGATCACACTCCTGGTGGTTGCAACAATTCTGAGTATAAGTAGTTAGTTCTGTTATTTTGTTAAGGTCGAATGGTTGAGCTAGGCTCCCTGCTATTGTAATTTTTTATGAAGAACTCTGGTTCTTTGGTTATGTGCTTGATTTGAGACTTCTTAATTAATTAAGTCAGCTTTATTTTCCATCTTATTTTCCTCTGTTATTGAAAGAGTTCATGATTGACTGATTCACATGGATTGTTATGATTGTATTATGATGAATGTTGTATTATAGTGCTATTATAATTTCTTTCAGTTTCTTTGAGAGTTGAATTCAAGAGGATCTTGTGTTTAAGTTTTTCCTCCTTAGGCTGTTGGAAGACCTGATGTCCATAACAAACCTCTACACTCTCCTCACCAAAGTCTTCCCTCTATTCACCCGTACTCCAACTTACTGATTGAAGTTTATTCTAGACCTCAATTGCCGATGCATGCTAGTCCAGATTTCTGAGTTAGAACGTTATTATCATTGAGTCTTCTCCATTTGACCACCTAAAACTCATTTACATTTACTGTATAAATTGATGGGTAGTGGGATTACCCTCTATTCAATCTGAGGGTGACTTCTAATGAAAAAATTTATGGTGTCGTTGTTGGGGAACAAATTGAAGACATTTTCCTAAGATAGAATTACAAAGAAACTTTGATTCTAAAGGTGTATCAGATATCGGTACCATTGAATATTGCAACATGCACCTGGTGACTCCACTGTTTCAGTTTTGGCCTTCAGAGGCAGACACATGAGGTCTACTCCCCAGCTACCTTTGATTACACCTGAAGCTGACCCAGAGAGGATTATTAAGAAGGGAAATCTTTCTCGAGAAGGATTTTAGCTGCTGTCGCATATTGAAAAGCTCCCTGGGAAGACCGGCATTGCAGAGATCCAGTTTTAGATGGTGAACTAAAGATAGACATATTATTCTAACTGATTATCTTTCACCATGGCGACTCCACTGTGCAGAATCTGTTGGTGACTCCTCTGAAGGGAGATAAATGAAAAATCTATGGAGGCTATCCTAGCCAAGAGATTTCCCCCCTTCAATTTCTTATCCATAGCTGGTTATCCACATCTAGTGCCGGCTATAAATGAATGGGATGATTTATCTTCCAAGATTCATAGGAAGTAAACATGAACATCTCGGTGATCACTTACTAAAATTTTATATATTCATGCTTGAACATGCCTTCTTTCACGAGGATGTCTGGATCAATATTTTCAAATTTTCTTTAGAGGAAAATGCTCATGAATGGTGTCAATCTCTCCCTTATGCTAGTATCCATTCTTTCAAGGATTTTCATGATTCTTTTAATTCGTATTACGAGAAGATTTACCCAGCTCATCTTATTTTTTATGGCTATTGTAAGAAGTTAGCACTCCACATCTTGCAGATAATAGAGTGTTCCTCATGTGATGAGTCTGGTAAAGATACGATTGAGAGAGAAAGTGAGGATAAAAGTGGGTATTCTGCAAATACGGATGGAAAATTTTCTCTCTCTATTTTGCAAGAAGAAGGCCTTCCAGATATGATTGATGATAGCGCTAATGATTGCATAGCCATAGATGCATTATATTCTTCCCCTGATACACATGCTATCTCAAATTTAAAAGAAGAAATGGTTGAAGAAAAGAATCAAGAGATTGTTCTTTTTTATTTGCAATATAAAAGAGTTCTGCACTCATCGACCTCTAATGAGTATTCAGAAGTAGAGATCATAGGTTTCCAATCTTCGTATGAAGGAAAAAGCTTCTACCAAGAGTAGCATGATAGAGAGATGGAGCCATCCATGGATATACATAAAGAGATTTCGTTCCCTCAGCTAGCAGATGTTATCAAAGCAGAAAAAGGAGAGGAAGATCAACAACTTGCATCAGCCTTTTACTCACAGGTGCTCGTCACAAAAATTCAGCCAGAGGTGAGAAACTATAAGACGGAGCATGCTTTCTATTACCAACCTAGTAATTTTTGTCACCTATTTTATGACCCTGTAGGGGAGTACATGGAGTTGCATTTGTTCCAGGTATTGAAGCCTCCAAACTTTATCTTGCCTTCAACACTGGGAGGAGAACTAAAAAATGTAATCGATTAGTTTTCACAACTTCATTTTCTTTTATTGATCAATGACATATTAAATAAGTTTTCAGTTAGGAGGTTGCTTGACTGGCTCTAGTGGAAGTCCACTTTCACCTAGCACTTTGTAAAACTAAATTAGTCTAGGAGTGTACATAAATAAGCTCTTTCTGAAGCCCATGTATTTGTTTTCATTTCTTGCATAGAGTAGTGTACATATTTCCCTGTTTTCTTCAGTGAAGGTTTTGAGCTAGACTCCATAGCCCAACAACTAAGGCACTGGAACTGCACATTCTTGGAATCTCGTAGGGAGCATGCCATCCCCTATGGAGCCAAATGTTATCACATATAGTTGTCAAGGGAAATAGGTCATCTGATTTTTTGGTCTACATAGGAAGCATCTGAGCACAATATGTAGAGCAGCTCATTTCAGGCTTAAAATACAAACCGACGGGCTCAGTTTTCAACGACGGAAGTCCCCTATGAAGTTCATATTAGCAGCTCCTGGGTATTCGGAACTGTAGAGTTGCACAAAGTATAGGGCCAGAGCGAAGGGTCTGAAGTCCTGAAACCCTGAAGTAAGTATGAGCCATTGATTTTGAAGGGGACATGTGGTAGTTGATCCAAGCGTTCAGGGAAATGAACTTCAGGAGTTTCGAAGTGAGAAGTGCATAAAACCTCCAAAATGCTGAAGCCCAAACTCCTGAAGCAATTGTGGACCATTGATATCAAAGTCAGCAGGGAGCCATTGATCTTAGCAGTAGTGCCTCCCAAAGCACCAAAGTCCCAAAGGCTCGAAGCCCAAGAGACCTGAAGTGGATCTCGGTCGTCCAAATCCAGAATGCCACATGTCATCAAATCTGTCACTCCGGGAGTTTTAAAATGAGAAAATCACCAAAGTCCTGAAGTCCCGAAAACCCAAAGCACCAAAGTAATCCTCAACCATTCGATTCATGAGGACACGCATCAGTATATCGCCAGCTCTGGGTAAAGGCCTTTGTGAGCCTAGGTTTAAGATTTTATTTTCCCAGAGTCTGGAGACCCAAAAATTATCTTAGTCATCGATCTCAGGGAGTCACGTGTCATCAAATTATCAGATCTGGAGGTTTTACTTGGAGGGAAATGGAGTTTGAGAATTGAAATTCCTGAAGGCCAATCCGTGAAGAAAATCTCGGTCATTGTTTTGAAAGGGAAGATCCGATCTGTCAATATAAAAAGTGCTAGAGCTGAGCCATTGATCAAAGGGTCTAATATTAGATCACAAGATCAATGGTCACGCCAAATTGCGGGGTCGGAAGGTGCACACATTTTAAAATATCAGGGGCAGACCGTAATCAGAACCGTGGTTTTTAGAAGGGGATGCATGGCAGTTCATGTTGAATTGTGGGGACAAAAGAGGTTTCCTTTCAGACCACCCTTGGTAGCACCCACAAATCACACAATTGTGTAGGGTCATGGCCCTAGGTCATATTGAAGGTGGAGCGATGGAGAGGAGCTGTGCCAAAGGAAGCAAACGCCCATATTTGGTCACAAAAGAAGATATGCTTGGCCTCGAGGCATCGATACTGACTCAAAGAAGTCATGGGCACCACCTGGAACATTCATGGGTATCAGGCTTCATCCTGATACTCATGAAGGTAGTTATTGAAAATGGGGATGGTGGTTGAGACCTTGTCTCACCCCATAAATGGAATGCGTGGAGAGAAGGGTCGTGGGGGCAGATTGTCAGTACAAAGCTCCCTTGTGGAAGGATTTTCACATAGATCCCACACTGATCCGAGATCACATCTAACGTAAGAATGCCTTCACAGTCTGATAGAGCATGCATCAATTTAAAACTTTGAATGAAATGGTTCGATCACACTCCTGGTGGTTGCAACGGTTTTGAGTATAAGTAGTTAGTTCTAATATTTTGTTAAGGTCGAATGGTTGAGCTAGGCTCCCTGCTATTGTAATTTTTTATGAGGAAATTTGGTTCTCTTGATATGTATTTGATTTGAGACTTCTTAATTAATATAAGTCATCTTTATTTTCCATCTTATTTGCCTCTTTTATTGAAAGAGTTCATGATTGACTGATTCACATGGATTGTTATGACTGTATTATGATGAATGTTGCATTATAGTGCTGTTATAATTTCTTTCAGTTTCTTTGAGATTTGAATTCAAGAGGATCTTGTGTTTAATTTTTACTCCTTAGGTTGCTGGAAGAAATGATGTCCAAAATAGAACTCTACACTCTCCTCACCAATGTCTTCCCTCTATTCATCCTTACTCCAACTTACCGACTGAAGTTGATTCCAGACCTCAATTGCTTATGCATGCTAGTCCATATTTTTGAGTTAGAATGTTATTATCATTGAGTCTTCTCCATTTGACCACCTAAAACTCATTTACATTTACTATATAAACTGATGGGGAGTGGGATTGCCCTCTATGCAATCTGAGGGTGACTTCTAGTGCTAACAATTACAATTTCTTTCATTTGAGACCAATAACAAAACCTTTGCAGATGAGCCATGGTTTTTCTTACCCCAAAATGCCTAGACATAAGAGAAGTGTGAGCTTCTCATATTACATGGACTCGTTCACTTTTAGGAATACATAGATTTCCAAGATGGTAGAGTAAGTTCACCCATAGACAATATTTCTCCACCTATGCACCATGGGTTAGCTTCTCAAATACATCTTTAAAATCTTCATCAACAACATAAACAAGCATTCTTCAAAACAATAGAAGCAACAATAGGAGGTCTAGAAAGCATATCAAATACTTTGTTACTTGTACCCTTTTTATACTTGATCACCAAATGGAATTGTTGAAGAAAAACCATCCACCTGTAATGTCGAGATTGTTGTAGCTTGGTTTGTGCTTGGAGATACTTTAAGGGCTGGTGATATGTATGTATGATTGTTTCTTTCCCTAACAAGTAGTGCTTCCATTTTTTCACACTTTGAACTAATTCATACAACTCTTTATCATATGTAGGATAGTTAACAACAACTTGGTTAAAAGTTTTAGAGTGGTAACAGACAGGATTACGATTTTTCATCAATACTGCACACATGGCATCACATGGCATAACTATTGGCATCAGTCTTGATCTAAAATGGTTTCTGAAGATTCCATAATGCTAATACTGGTGCTATACTGATATTTTCCTTCAAGGTGTTAAAGGCCTTTTGTTGTTTTCCTCCCCACTGAAAAGTGTTCTTCACACTGGTCAAGGCATGCAAAGGAGCTACAATAAATGAGAATTTTTCGATGAATCTCCTCCAGTATTGAACTACACCCAAGAAGCTTCATACTTTAGTTACATTTGTGGGCTCAGGACAATTTACAATTGCATCAATTTTGGAAGGATCGATTTTCAATTGTCCTCCTCCTACAATATGACCTAAGTACACCAGTGCAGTCTTGCCAAACTCACATTTGGAAAATTTTACATACAACTTTTCCCTTCGCAAAGTATCCAGTACTTTCGTTACATGTCATACATGTTCATCCCAAGTCCCACTAAATATAAGAATGTCATCGACATACAAAATTACAAAGTCATCTAAGAATGGATTGAATACATCATTAATTATATGTATGAAGGTCAATGGGGCATTACAAAGCCCAAACGACATAATTAACAACTCAAATAGACCCTGTTTGGTTTTAAAGGCAGTTTTCCATGAATCTTGTTCTGCAACCCTGATCTGATGGTAACCACTACAAAAATACAACTTAGTGAAATAAACAACATTCCTTAATTGATCAAGTAAATCATCTATACAAGGAAGAGGGTATCGTTTTTTTACAGTGATTTTTTTTAAGACTCGATAATCGACACACATTCTCCATGTGCCATCTTTCTTTGGCACCATCACAATCAGAGAACCACACAAAACTGCATAGAGATGAGCTGGGCTTCATGACCCTTAGATCCAACAAGTCGTGTACATGTTTCTTGATCTTTGTGATCTCTATAACTGACATCCTGTAAATGCCCACATTAGGAAGGGGAGAATCTTGTTGAATATGTATTTCATGTTAGATTTCCCTCTTAGGAGGTAATCCATCTGGGTCTTGAAATATCTCATCATAATTAGAAACAATGTTAATTAATTCTTTCTTATGAGAAGGATCACATCCTTGGAAGGCGTCGGATGTTCCAACATTCTTTTTTCTTACAACCATGATTACATATCTCTTATTAGTGTTTATGAGTCTTTTCATCTGTCCTTCACTAACATGTGTTGTGTTTTCCTTAATACTATGGGCTCTAATAATGTATTCCACTCCTCCTTTATAAGGTGATATTTGTTCTCATGACGAAAGAAGACTGCTTTTCTATCATAAAGATATGGACTCCCTAACACTATGCCACATATATCAAGTGAAACAACATCCAAATCAACTTCATAAACCAACTTTGAAGCAATAGAAAATATAAATCTACACTTCTTGGTGACATTAAGTTTTGCTTTGTCGCATACCCAACCAAGAGGATAAGGCTTTGGATGTGGTTTTGTTTTAAGGCCCATTTTTTTGACAAGTGTCTCAGATATTAAGTTAACTTGGGAACTCAGATCAAACAAAGTTTTAATCTTAGTATGCTTAGATACAACCCTTATGTGAAATAATTCATTCCTCTTTCTTTCATCATCATGAGATTCATTAGTGGAACTTGAACTAACATGAAGGGAACCTTTACCTTGTACTCCAACTGTGGTGATCTTTTCCTCATCTCCTGAATCATAACCAATATCTTGTTGTATTGTAGCAATGGTCTTTGTCTTATCCTTTCCACCAAATTGCGTTTGTCTTTTCTCCGGATGCAGTTTCCAATAATGCTCATCATTGTGAGCATCCCTCTTGCAGTGAGTGCAAGATGGCTTTCCTTCTCCCTTCTTTGTAGTGGCGGTCTTTTTGTCCTTTCTTTTAAACTTTCCTTTAAACTGATTATGTGGGAACTTGGAAGGTTTCTTTGTGGGATCTTCTTGAACATTCTTTCCTATACTTTCAAGATACATGGCTTGCACACAAAATTCATCAAGACTGGTGGGGTTAAATAACAATAAAGTGTGATGAAGATAACTATGAAGTGCGCCAATATACTTCATTAAAGTTTCATAGGAATCTAAAGGAATGCTTAGTGCAAGTGCTTTCTTCCTAAATTCCTCTGTGAAACTTTGTACTATTTGACCTTTAGTTTGTCTTAAAGTTTTCCATTCCATCATTGTTGATAGTGGGAAAACCCCCTATAGACTACACTAGGGTTCTAAAGTGCAGGCATAGCTAACCGTCTAAATTCTCCTACTTTTAACAACTATCCCGACATTACCCCACAATCATACATAAAAAACAAAGTATAGGGATCCGGTAAGCCTACCTTAAACTTTGTGTCCGGTGTCGATCCCTTTGCACTCAGTTGTTTCTCCACTGCATATCTCCTCCCAAGGCCAACCTGCATTCACCAAAAGACAAATAAGAAACTACAAGCATGCATTCTATATATGGATTAGTGGGTTAGATATCATAACCAAAACAAAAATAAATCATCAAGATGGAAGACATTGTTTGGCGGGACGGAAAAAGTATTTCTTTATATTCATCTCACAAAGTTGCTTACAATATGAGACTAAAAACTACTCCTCAAACTCGGTCCTGGGATCCTCTTCACCATGCACAAACTGCTTCCATGTATCCTTCTCCTCTTTAGTTGTCTCTAGGGAAATGACAAGGGTTTGGAATGGAGGAAAAAGGGGCTAAAAAAGGAATTTTGGCTCAAACTCACAATGTGGTTGCAAAATATTGGGGCAAAGGGGGAATACTGAAATGGGTAGAGTTTCTTTTCTCTCATGCTTCCTTTTGGAATGGGACCCCAACACCTTCTTTTATAGGCAAAAAAATATAGTAATGGTTGAGTGACTGGATATGGGCGGTCAAATGGTTAGGTAACATCCCAAAAGCCCATATCCCTTTGCAATTTTTATTTTTTGCACTTCTTGTGAGTGTGCACGGGCTGTAATGGTGCATCTAGCATATGTACGTGGGAAGTAATGGTGCTGGGTGCGTACATCTTCAAAAGAATGGTTTTTCAGAAGAGTTGTTCAATGATGGCTTGGAAAAAATAGCAAGTAAGATGGACTGATGCCAGGTATGCATGTCTGGTGCAATTTAGGGTTATAACAATCATTGCTTTATGTAAATAACCCAATGGATAAAATTGCTTCCTTATTGATGATTTAAATTCTGACCATGAGGAAAGAAGATTACCACACTTACTTCTATCCTGAAACTTTCTCTCCCACCATACGAGAGCAGTGCCTTCCAACCGAAGATAGGAAAATTGCACTTTTACTTCCTCTTCATCAATTTGTTGTACACGACAATATACTTCAACCTGTAGGATCCAATTATCTATCTTTTCAAGATTATCATCTCCATTAAACATACGTAAATAAAATTTCACATCAAGGTTTAATAATGGTTTCTTAAAAGAGGATTTATGATTAACATTTGAATGATTAGAATGATGAGAATGATCAGAGGAAGAAGAGCTAGAACTCGATGGTGAAGATGGAGGCTCAGGAGGGTCTCCTCCAGCCCCTTGGTTCACTGAAGCATTTTCATCTGCTGGTGATTCCTTTTTCTTCCCTTTCTTTGCCATCCTCTTTTTGTAATCTCCATACATTTGCTCGACCATATCTGACATGAGATAGAATACCATATGGAATTTTTTCTCCTGTTCATCACACTTGTCCTCTTCATCCATTTTCTTCCTTTGGGATGCATGTCCAATCTCTGGGTTGAAAGTCTTAAGTGTTCCTTCACCCTGTTTAGTCTTGTCGCTAGTAAGCATTCACACTCAACAATTCAATTCAAAGATGACTGCTCTGATACCAACATGATCCAAGATATTTTCATCAATATGAATTATTAAAGAATTGCATTAAATGAGCATAAATTAAAGTGCACCATATAAAAGGAAAGCTCAATAAGAAAGAGACATAAGCATCAATCTGAACATAAAAAACTTGATAATGAAGTTCTTCCCTGGTGGACTATGTCTCCGGGTCCTTCTCTCAAATGAGTAGGCCTTTTTATTAACTCAACAAAAGAATTTGGAAAAATACATAAGTATACCTCATTCTGGAATTAAGCTATAGAAGATTTGCTCAGATCAGAAAAAAGACAACACCATTGAATTCGTGGCATCTAATTACCCAAAAATGACTGTCTCCATGCTTCAATATCACTCTGGCACTCCCAGGCCATGATAAATTTTGTCTCGATTTCTGTCGCTGCAACCTGAATTTAATTAATTAATGTTTCATTGGGATCTGTGCCCCAGTTGTACCATCACGTGCCTTGCCTTTTCATCCTCATTCATTGGCAAAATTCTCCTTTAAAAAAATAAATAGGGTGAAGTTTACTAACAAGGCCATTGACCTAGCGGTTGTCAGATGTGTATTAAAAGCTTGTGGTTGGGGAGGTCCCGGGGTCAAACCTGCGGGCCTGCCCCTTTTGGATATAATGTTACAACTGTTTAAATGTTGGTGCTAAACTTGGTGGATTGGTTCAGATTTGGTGAATCAATGTTTGTGTTTGGTGTAACTGTCAGAACTGTTACTACAATTGGCAACCTAGATGGAAATGGTGGAACATTGTCATATTTGGTGGACTGGGGGTTGGCCACCAGCCAACCCCTTTTAAAATTTGAATTTTCAGTTTCTGGCCCTCATTGTGCATTTTCCTATCGCCACGTGGTAGCCCATTGTTCGTGCTCCTTTCGTCAATGTGTGAGCAAAAAGTGAGCACTTACATGCCTAGTTGGGATCTTCTAGTCATGACAGCTGTAATGCAAAAGGTTAGAAAGAAAACAGTAAAGATATTAACAAGAATTAAA
>SNQJ01S0009943.1:178209-190330 GCA_010110895.2 Picea sitchensis | reverse complement strand
TTGTGATTTCCCCAGCGCTGAGTGACTTGGAATTGGAGGATCCAGTCAAGTCCCCTCTCAGTTCCTTGAGACCCTGAACCAAGCGGATCTTGCATTCAGAGTCTTTCTTCTGCAAACGACCAACAGCCTGTTGCCCACAGTCGTTTGTTCACCTTTCTCACTAAGTCTTCCACCTGTTCACCTTTTAATCAACCCACTGGCTGAAGTTAGGATTCTAGACCTCCTTTGTTCTTTATGTACCAGATCCAGTCCCTGAGTTAGAGTGATACCTCCTCGAGCCGTTATCTCCATTTGATCATCCTTTATAAACAAATCGTGACATAAAACTGATGGGTGTTAGGATCTACTCCTGCAAGATCCAAGAGTGACTTCTGACGCTAACAGTTTGGACAGGGTGATTTTGCAACGCTGGGTATTGAGGATCCTGGACACAACATGTGGGAATCCCCGAAAGGAAAAATGCCCAAGTGTATTTGAAAATAGGGGTAGGGTCATGGCCCTGGGTTACAATGAGGGTAGAGTCGGAAGAAAAGGAGGCTAGCCTTCAAGCCTTGGATAGTTGGCACGTGGTCATCTCTTGTGTATTTAGTCTCAACCACCCTCCATTGAAATAGGAGTTAATGAAAATCGAGTAGGTGGTTGGAACCTCCACTCAATCCATATATGGAAGGCATGGAGAAAGGTCTAGAGCAGTCAACCCATGGTACCCTGATGGACAAGTTCCTTGCGAAATCCATGTCGTCTGAACTAGTGTCAGATAAGAAGTTGCATGCACAGTTTGCAAGAAGATCATGCACATGTAAAGCCTTAAAAGAGGTAGCTCAACGACTCTCCTGCTATTAGGGGAGCGAATTGCTTCGAGTATATATACTCAATTTTGATATTTTTGTAAGCATCGATGGTAGAGATAAGATCCCAATTGTAAAGTTTTGATCAAGCATTGGTTTTCCTGGTTATGCATTTGTATTTGAGACTTTTTGTTTAATGAATGTCGGCTTCTTCCATATCTGTAAGCTTTGTGTTAAGACACTCGGAATTGGAGGATCCAATCGAGGGTTGTGATATTATAGGATGATGTATGGTTGATCACTGTGATCTTGCATCAGTTTTAATCAATTTGCTGTGTTTCCTTCTCCCTCTCACACTAAATAGCTTGGAATTGGATGATCCAGTCAAGTTGGTACAGTAGCATTGTGATGCTTGGAATTGGGGGATCCAGTCGAGCTGTCACTATAGCCTCTGTAACTGTGTCATTTAGGCACATTTCAATGTTTTGTTGTTCTTCTCCAAGCTGCTGGAAGGCCTAATGCCCATAGTATCCTTGTTCACCATTCTCACCAAGTCTTCCCCCTACTCATTTTAACCTCAACTTACTGATAGAAGTTAGATCAAGACCTCACCTGTTCATGCATAGCCTGGTCCAGGATTGTGAGTTAAAACGATATTGTTCTGAGTTTACTTCCATTTGATCACCCTTTTACAAACAAATCGTGACATACAAAATGATGGGTATTAGGCTTAGTCCCACTATAATCTAGGAGTGACTTTTGGTGCTAACATTTCTGGCACCATTGTCGGGGACAAAGTTGAATATTTTCCTTGGGATTGAATGACATTAAGCCTCTGATTTTGAAGGTGCATCAGGCATCAAATCCCTCTAATATTTCTACTGTGCACCTCGTGACTCCATTGTGACGACTCCACTGGTTTGACCCCATTGTTTAGCTGGCTCCGAAAGGCCGACACACACAGTCTCATCCACAACTTCCTCTAGCTATGCCTGAAGATGATTCACAAAAAGTTATCAAAAAGGGAAATACCCTCAGAGAAGGAAATTCTTCTACTGTACTAGGTATTTCTGATAATTTTCCATCTCCTTCTGTAGAAACTCCATTTTATTTTTCTCATTCCCCTGTCATACCTTCTGCTGGAGTTTCTCAAACTTTAAATTTTGAGAGTGTTCCTATTGATATTTCCCCTCCTGGTCTGGGATTGGAGGGAGAAATCCTCATCACTCCCCTCTCCCTTGAAGTTGTACCTTGGTTTAAACCTAGGACCTCAAAATATTTCCCCACTCCGAGGTTTACCACCCCTCCCCCTATTATTGTTGTTGCTACTGTGCAAACACAGATCTCTGCTCCCTCAAGACCTGTAGACTTTTCTTCAAATCATTTGTTGTTTCCTTTTCTTCCTAGGAGCTTAGTTTTCATTTCCCCTGCTCGATCCCCATCTCGTCCTGGTTCTTCTCCTATTCACACGCCGATGGAAGGAACTAATCCACCCAGAAACATAATGGACGCTATAGTAGCGGCCATATATGCTCCTCTCAATTTACCTAAACCTTTAAATGTTCTCCCTGCTGGAGATTACTTGAAATACATGCCCAAGTTTACTGGAGAAGAAGACATAACTTCTTAAGAGAACCTTGCTGCCTTCTACAACTATGTAGACAACCTGAACATTGAAAATGAAGATGTCTAGATGAGAGTCTTTGTTCAGAGCCTTGATGGTGAAGTTAGGAAATGGTTTAGGGGACTAACCCCTAGATCTATTGCTGGGATTGAAGCTCTATATGATTCTTTCTTGAGACAGTGGGGGAATAAAAAATATTTCATGTATTACATGACAGAGTTTGTGTCCTTGAATAAAAAGGAAGGAGAGTTTGTCTCTGACTTCTCCAAAAGATTCAATAAAATGTATAATAAGATCCCTACTGAGATAAAACCTTCAGAGGCCTCTGCCAAAATTACTTATGCTAGTGCCTTTGACCCTAATTTCTGCCTCCTGCTCAGAGAAAGGAGGGCTACTTCCCCGGCTAACATGAAAGATGCAGCTTTGGAGGTAGAGTCCAATGTGTTGGCAGTTAATAGGCTTATAAATAAATATGACAAAGACAGGGGAAGAGGGAAATATGAGGCCTCACCTCTGGTTCTTCTATTTCTCACCCTCAAGTAGATGAATTGACAAAAATGATAAAGTATCTGTCTACAGAGATGGATAAAATGAAAATGCAGGGGAAATAGACATAAATAAATCCTCAAAACATAGATAACAAAGGCAACTTTAGGAGGACGAACAATAATCTTCCTCAGATTATGCCCAGGAACAGAGATAGAGAGGATCAAAGAATCCAAACTCCACTGCAAAATAACCTAGTTACTGGTGAGGAAGGAGAGGAGATAGATGAGCTGGATCCTGAAATCCATTGTTTTGGAGACACCTTCCCTTTTCCTCATTTGAATCAATCGGCATATGAGGAGTCTCTCATGGACAGTCAACTTAATGAGCTAAGAAAGGGAGACAAGGATAGCAACAACTCAAATAAATAAAACCTCAGATCTAAGAAGAAATATGGAATGCCTGATGCTCCTGAGCAACCCACTAGAACATAGAATCCTGCTGAAGAAATGACAGACAACAACAAAGAAAAATAAACCCCAAAACTCCCATCCTCTTTTAATTTCGAGCATGAAATTCAGAAAATCAGAATTCTTGTACCCCTGTCTGAACTGGTCAAGTGAGAGAGTTTCAAGAAGAGCCTCTCTAAGATTTTGCATCTCGAGCCATCATGTCATCCCATAGACTCAATTAACTTGCAATATGAAAATCCAATAGTCATCCTAGGTCCTATGGTAGAAGATAGAGATGAATCATCCCCTCCCTTCTACACATCCTTGAACATACATGACAAGGTGCTGCATAATTGTTTAATGGATTCCGGGGCCTCCCATAATTTCATGCCCAAAACATTCATGGAAGAGCTCGGGCTGGAAGTCATGAAGGCCTATCATGACTTGTACTCTTTCGATTCAAGGAGGGTTCAATGTCTCGGGTTGATCAAAGATCCGGTGGTGACTCTATTCCAGCTACCCATGAAGAGTGTGGTCATGGACATTGTGGTGGCTGATGTCCCCCCCAAGTTTAGCATGTTGTTGTCAATATATTGGAGGAACGTTGCAGATGGACCTCACATATGATATCGTTCCATTCTTTGGAGGGGAACACAAAAGACTGTACATAGAAGCTCAGCTGGCCTACATTGTCAGCAATGAAGCAAACCCCACCAATAATCCCATCTTCGCCCTCGAAATCGATTTGGGATCCAGCTTGTTACATCTCACCCACACCCATGAGGCTCCCCTTCAAATTAAAAATCCACCCATTTCTTTTCATGAAGTACCTCCCCCAACCACCATTGTGTGGAAAATGTTCTTTGATGGAGCTTCTTCTAGAGAAGGTGCTGGCACCGATGTAGTTTTTGTTTCCCCTGCTCAGGAAACTATATCTCTTTCATACAAATTAGGGTTTGACCCTACCAATAACATGGCAGAGTATGAAGCTCTTGTTTTGGGCCTAAGAGTTGCAAAAGAAATGGGAATCAAGGAAATATCTGTGTTTGGAAATGCTGAGATGATTATATAGCAGATCAAAAATGTTTATTAGGCCAAGCACCCTCAGTTGAGGAGTTACATAAATGAAGCATGGGACCTCATAGATATCTTTTTCCTGGCTTTCAATATTTCATTCATTCCTAGAGAGGAGAATACTTTGGTCGATTCTTTGGCTGTTTCGGCAGGAAATTTCAAGGTTCCCCTGCCACCTAATATCAGGTATGATATAGAAGTAAAATACAAACCCTCTATTCCAGATAATGTCAAGCATTGGAAGGTATTTGAGGATGATCTTGAGATCATAAGATTCCTGGAGACAATTGATGAATTTTCTGCATTACAAATAGACCAGGAACATGAACCTGAAAGTGGCTTCCATACTGATGGGTTTTTAAAGAAAATTGCTAATAATCACATTGTGCAGTTACCAAACAATCATATCCAAAGGGACTAGTCCCATTGGAGAGGATCGTTGACAATAATGATGTGGTAGTGAAAGCCAAGAAGCCTTTCGATGATGCTGACATATTTGAATGCAACATTGGCACAAAGAAGGCGCCAAAGTTTGTCAAATTGTCAAGCAAATCGACAAAGGAGCAGATGACTGAGTATGATGAGATTTTAAATAAGTTTGCTGATGTGTTCGCCTGGACCTACGAATATCTTAGAAAATATGACATAAGCGTCATAGAACACAAGATCCCACTGAAAGAAGAGGCCAAACTATTTAGGTAGAAATTAAGACATATTAATCCTATGTTGCTTCCCATCATGGAGAGAGAGGTGAAGAGGCTGCTAGATGCTCAGATCATTGTGCCTTTGAGGTATTCAGAGTGGGTGGTCAACTTGGTCCTGGTGAGAAATAAGAATGGAGAAATAAGACCATGTGTTGATTTCATAAACCTGAATAGGAGCTCAAAGAAAGACAATTACCCCTTGCCAAAAATGGAACATATTCTACAAAGGGTAACTAGTGCATCAAGGATATCTATGATTGATGGCTTTTCTGGCTACAATCAGATATCAGTCCTACCTAAGGACAGGGAGAAAACAACCTTCACCACTCCTTGGGGAATGTTCATGTATTCCAAAATGCCCTTTGGGTTAATGAATGCAGGAGAGACCTTTCAACGATCCATGGACATCGAGTTCGTTGGGGAAAGATACAAATTCATGGTCATCTATTTGGATGAAATTAAATTCTTCTCCAGATCTAATACAGATCATTGCACACACTTGAAAAGGGTTTTTCTTAAGTGCAAGAAGTTTGGCCTCTCCTTAAACCCCAAGAAATCTCCGTTCGCAATGAAAGAAGGAGAGTTGTTGGGCCATATAGTATTAACAGAAGGATTAAGGACCAATCCCAATAGAGTTGAAGCAATCCAAACCCTTTCACTCTCGAGATCCAGGAAAGAAGTTCAGTCTTTCTTAGGGAATATTAATTTTCTGAGGAGGTTTGTTTCCAACTTTGTTGAGATGGTGAAGATTATAACAACCATGTTGAGGAAAGAGAATGAAGTTAAATGGACTCCTGAGTCTCGAAATTCCTTTGACCAGATAAAGAAATCCTTAACTGAATCACCTGTGATTATCAGTCCTGATTACTCAAAGGATTTCCTTATTTTCTCATTTGCTTTATTTGACACTATAGTGACTGTTCTGTTACAGAAGAATCCTGAAGGATCGAAGAAACCTATTTCTTTTTTCAGTCGGGCATTGAGAGATGTTGAAGTGAATTATGACATTATGGAGAAGCAGGCCTACACTTTGGTCCCTTTAGCTTCCGTGAAGGAAATTATCATTCATCCAGATGTAGATAGAAGGAGGAGTCGATGGATCGCCAAAATCCTTGAATTTGACCTAGAGATAAAGCCCACCAAATTGATTAAAGGTCAAGGTTTGGCAAAGATGTTGGTTGAATCTAATTGTAGGGATTTTAGGGTAAGTTTCATCAATGAATGCTCAGAAATTGAGTAGGATGAGTTGTCTGATGGAAGTCCTCAAGACTGCCCTCCATTAGTAGAATGCACTTGGTATAAAGATGTTATATATTTCCTGCAAGAGTTGAAGCCTCCTGATGGAATGGGGAAGAGCAAGGCAAGAGATTCAAAGATAAAAACAATTAGATATTTCCTTATAGACGAAGTCCTGTATTGGAAAGATCCTTTGGGAGTGCTTCTGAGATGTCTAGACCCACAGGAGGCCCAAGAGATTATGTTTGATTTTCATGACATCCTATGTGGGGGACACCATTTCTGGAAGACCACAGCCTACAAAATTCTCAGGGCTGGGTACTACTAGCCCACCTTATTCATTGATATCTGTAGAAAGAGAAGAGCCTGTATCATATGTAAAAAATTCTCAGGAAAGCAACAACTCAAATCTCTGCCTCTAAAGCATGTGGTAGTTTCAGGGCCCTTTCAGCAGTGGGGCCTAGAATTTATTGGGGAAATTCATCTTGCATCAAGTGGCCAACACAGGTGGATCTTAACTACAACAGACTATTTCACCAAGTGGATAGAAGCTATCCCCACCAGGAGTGCTTCACACAAAGTGATCATTGGTTTTCTTGAAGATATCATTGCGAGGTTTGGATGTCCTAACCTAATTATCACTGATAATGCTGCATCCTTCAATTCTGAGCCATTGATTAGGTTTTGTGAACAGTGTGGCAACAGACTGGAATAGTCTTCTAACAAGAGTTTGATCAAGCTCATTAAAATATTGTTAGAAGACAATAAGAAGGCCTGGGATTCAAAGCTCAAATTCGCTTTGTGGGATGATCGAGTGACAACAAAAAGGTCCCTAGGCATATCCCCTTTCCAACTTGTTTATGAGACAAAAGTTGTTTTTCCTTCTCAGCTGGCTCTACCTATGGAAAAATTCTTTCAGGATCACCAAGAAGAACTTGATGATATGATCAGAAGGATTCATCAACTGGTGGAGTTACAACAGACTAGAGAGCAGGTGATGGACAGAGCTCATGACCATCAACAAAGGATAAAATAGGTCTTTCACAAAAAGGTGAGAAAGGAAGATTTCCAGCTGGGAGATCTCATGCTTAAATGGGATGCGCCTAGGAAGGACAAGGGAAAGCATGGAAAATTTGATGTCCTATGGATCGACCCCTTCAATATTTCCAAATTATTTCCAAATAACACATACAGGTTGCAGAATTTGGAGGGAGATGAGATTTTTGGCAGCCCAGTAAATGGGTATTTCCTAAATATGTTTTTGGTTTAGAGCCACAACCGGCGTCCCACCATTGTAAATACCATATTTGTTTTATGTTATTTTGTTTTGGTTTTAATAAAGACTCCACAACCCAACACTAAGGTACTGGAGTTACACATTCTTGGGAGCTCTCAAGGAGCATTCCATCCCCCATGGAGCCTAATGTTATCACATAATCCCGTCAAGACCTTGGGGATCTGTATCTTCTCATTATATCTGTGTTTTCTTTACCTTTTACATACATCACTGAACCTTCATATTCCTAAGCCTGAGTTTAGTCGGCCAAGTCTCCATTTTCACTATCTACAACACCGAGAATGGTTGAATAGTGACACAAATCAAGTGAGTGGGTAAAGATCAATTTTCAGTGGCAATGATCTATTGATAGAGAAGATCAACGCCCGTTGGGTGATCGCAATGATAGAGTGGAATGAAGAGTCATGATTTCACGAGTCGGGAGTGCAAGGGAGTAGAGTCATCAGGACTCGTGAAATGCAAAGTCCCGAAGCAAGGGATTAGAGGGAGCCGTCTGATCTCATGGGACAGGTGGCAACCGATTGATATTTTTTAGGAGTCGACATTAAGGGTTCTCATCAATGCATACACCCATAGCCCAAAACCCCAAAAAAATGAAATCTGAAAGCATCGGGGAGGGGCCCATGGTCCTAGTCGGTGATCATATGGACAAGGGGTAAGGGAGGCACAAACACAAGTCAGGCCCCATCGTGATTTCGACAACCGAGAGTTTGAAGCACGAGGAGTCGACCTCTTCCCATCGCTGATCCCCGAAATTTGCAAAGGACCTTTGGTTTAGAGCAAGATCACAGCCCACAGTCACATGGAAAATAGGGCCAAAAGAAATATAGGCACATGTTTAGTCCACATACGACTAAGAGTGAGTTAAGGAAAGTGATCCTGGCCGTCAATTCTAAGGGAAGATCGAGCCTTTGGTTTGGATAGGGCTATTTTTCAATGCCAGGTATCGGGGATCCTGGACACAGCATGTGGGAATCCCCAAAAGGAAAAATGATGAAGTGTATTTGAAAACAGGTGCAGGGTCATGGCCCTGGGTTACATTGATGGTAGAGCCGAAAGAAAAGGGGGCTAGCCTCCGAGCCTTGGATAGCTAGCACGTGGTGATATCCTGTGTATATAGTCTCGACCACCCTCTATGGAAGAAGGAGTTAATGAAAATCTAATAGGTAGTTGGAACCTCCACTCAGTCCATAAATCTGTACTCTTTTGACTCGAGAAGGGTTAAATGTATGGGGATGATAAAATATCTGGTAGTTACCCTGGCGCAGGTCCCGGTTAAGAGTATCCTGATGGATGTGGTCATCGTAGATATTCCCCCTAAGTATGGCATGTTGTTATCTAGGTCATGGGGAGCCAAGTTGGGGGGTTCTCTACAGTTGGACATGACGTATGCCACAATCCCATGTTCAGTGGTCAGTTCACTTGGTTGTATAGAGAAACAAGATTAGCATATACAATCAGTGACCCTCAAAACCCAAACAACTTCCCTATTTACATTGCTGACCAAGATTTGGGAAATTGCATCTTGTCTTTTGATGATGGTTTGGATGGTTGTCCAGAGGAAATCGATATAAAGCAAGAAGAGTCAAGTCACTTGACAGAGGATCTGTGTAACATCGGAGTCTAGAAAATGTATTTCGATGGTGCTTTATGTTCTGAAGGGGCAGGTGCAGGAGTGCTCTTAGTGGCTCCCGAAGGTAAATTCATTGTTCCTTTCTCCTACCGACTGCAATGGGACATAGATTACACTAACAACGTATGTGAATATGAAGCATTAATCTTAGGATTAGATTCTGCCAAAAAGCTAAATATAAGTAACTTGGAGGTTTATGGTGATGCAGAGCTAATAGTCAAACAAATAAACGGACAGTACCTAGCCAAGCATCCCAGACTAAGAACGTATAGAAATTGTGCTTGGGATCTCATGGAAAACTTTTTCTCATCTATAAAGGTCCATTCTATCCCTCGCGCATAGAATCTACATGTTGATGCATTGGCAAAGGAAGCTTCAACCTTCTCTTCTCCCACGACCTTTAAACTGAAATATCACATTGAAATCAGATACAAATCCTCTATACCAGACAATATCCGATGCTGGAAAGTCTTTGAAGATGACGAACAAATTCAGAAATTTCTTGCAGCAGTGGGTAAGTTCTCTGAAACTCATGCAGACCAAGAGAATCAAAATGACCCGATGTCGATCATGCAAGAGGGGGAAGATCTTGAAACCTTTTGAGAAAAAATTGCGGATCATCGTATGTTGGTCCTTAAAAGAAACCAGATTTCGAAAGGCTTAATTCCTTTAGAAAGACTTTTTGATCAGAATGACGTACCTGTGAAATCCACTTTGCAGCCCCAACTAGAAGAAGTGGAGGACTGTGATATAGGAACTGAAAAAGAGTCCAGGGTGTAATAATTTTTAGACCCCAACCCAGTTTCAGTCTCGCTGATTTTTTAGCCAAAGTTAAATGCCAAACCCAGTTTCAGCATTGTTTCAGCATATGTTACAGCACTGTTTCAACATATGTCTCAGCACTGTTTCAACATATGTCTCAGCACTGTTTCAACATATGTCTTAGCATTGTTTCAGCATATGTCTCAGCACTGTTTCAACATATGTTCCAGCACTGTTTCAACATATGTCTCAGCATTGTTTCAACATATGTCTCAGCACTGTTTCAACATATGTATCAGCATTGTTTCAACATATGTTACAGCACTATTTCAGCATATGTTCCAACACTATTTCAGCATATGTCTCAGCACTGTTTCATCATATGTCTCAACACTTTTTCAGCATATGTCAACTTAACAGAAAATAAACTTCAAAACTGAAACATGAGGATTCTGAACATCGTTTTCAATGCAGAAAGAAAATATCAGCAATATGAAAAACTCAGAAAATATAGACACAAAGATTTTCGGTCTAACTTCGACCCTGGAAAAACCCACAAGGGGAAAACCAGTGAGAGAGGGATTTTTATTATTTTTGAGCTTCTGGGAAATTTCTTTTACAACATATTCATCTTCAGAAATTTACACAAACTTATCTGGACTTTCTTTCACAAAAATCCTTTTGAACAGTACTGGAAAATGCTCCTCGATTTATGTCCCAGAAATACATACAACTGTACAATTGTCCCAACAATTAATACTGTACGGATTGTCCCAAAATTTGTGCCAAAACTCTGCTAAGACTATACGGAAAACCCAGCATGAAAAACTCCTTGTAAACTAAGTTGTACGGTCCAAAGATTCATGCCAAACAATACAGACTGTATGGAAATACACTCAGAAATGTATTACAGTAGTTACCTCAATTTTTGTGCCAACAAATGTTGTACGACAGCCTTGGAATGCATGCCAATACTCTCAAAAATTGTAGCTGCTGTCCTCCTCGATTTCTATGCACATTAAATGTTGTACAACCTCCACAAATCCATATGGTATGGCCTGTTCTTCCTTGCTGTCTACTGCCTCAAAATCTGTACTTCTCTTTGCCTTGGGATGCATGCTCTCCTTCAGCAAATGCTGTCTCTTTTCTCAGCTCGACCTCTCTCTTTCTCTTGGCATATCACCAAAGATCTAACCTTGGCATCTCACCAAAGGTCCCTTCTCTAGGCATCTCACCAAGAGTCTCTTGATCTTGGCATCTCACCAAAGATCCTCTCCTTGGTCTCTCACCAAGTGACTTCTTCTCTTGCAGTCTCTTGTTCTCTCAACAAGAATGCTGCAACTACCCAAGAATGGGTGCGCCCTCTTGCCCTAGTCAACCTCATGAGGGAAGGTGAGGGGTTTTCTAATCTAATGGTTGAGATTAGATTAGATGGGTGGATGAGATTTGGTGTCTCTTCACTCACCCTCACTTTAATCATAAATTCACCTTTTAATTTGCATCTCACAAATTAAATGACTAGGACCCACATTAGGCACTTTCTCCCCCTTAGGCACCTAGGGAAGAGAAACACTTTCCTTGGTACTTTATTTTAATTAAAAATTTAACACTCCCTCATACCGAGGAAAGTGTTACTCAACACTCCAAGCTTGTCCCTGAAAAATACAAACTTTCCCCTATTCAATGACTTCTTCAGTCTACACACATGAGACTCTCTCCCATGCACCTCACACTACTTCCTAGAGAAATCCTCCTCAGGAGTCATGCTCCCCACAACCCTGTGAGGACTCCTATTTGTTATTGGATAAATCCGTAAGTGCAGACACAAACCGATCTCCCTAGATCCACCTGGATCTAGAACAAAACAGAACAGAATATACCGCTTTCCCTAGATCTAACTATTGAATTAAATTGGAAGTGAGAAGAAGATATGTACCTTGTAATCGCTTCCTTAGTCTCTGTTGTTCCTTTCTTCGCTCCAACGCTCTTGTGCGGTCAAGATCAAAACAACACAAACCAACCAAAGTGAAAGAAAATAATATATCCAATAGTTAATCTATACATA
>SNQJ01S0009943.1:157188-178199 GCA_010110895.2 Picea sitchensis | reverse complement strand
CACAAATTAAATGACTAGGACCCACATTAGGCACTTTCTCCCCCTTAGGCACCTAGGGAAGAGAAACACTTTCCTTGGTACTTTATTTTAATTAAAAATTTAACACAGGGTAGTAAAGATATCTAAGTTCCTCCCTCCCGAAGTAAAATTCAAGTACAAAGACCTATTCAGATAGTACAAAGATGTTTTCACCTGGTCTTACGATGAGCTAAGAACGTATGACACTTCCATAATTCATCACAAAATACCTTTGAAGCCTGGGGTCAAACCGTTTAGGCAAAAGCTTAGGGAAATTAACCCCATTTTGTTACCCGTGATTGAAAATGAAGTTAAGAAGCTTTTAGATGCGAAAATAATCATACCCCTGAGATACTCGGACTGGGTGGCAAACCTGGTCCCGATCAGAAAAAAGAATGGAGAAATTAGACTGTGTGTGGATTTCTGAAACTTAAACAAGTCTTCTCTCAAGGATAATTATTCGCTTCCCAAAATGGACCATGTCCTAGAAAAAGTAGTTGGAGCAAATTGAATGTCTATGATAGATGGGTTCTCTGGTTATAATCAAATCGCCATGAATGAACAAGACAGGGAAAAAACTTCTTTCACCACACCATGGGGTACATTCATGTATGAAAAAATGCCATTTGGTTTAATGAATCCAGGGGCTACATTCCAGCGTGCTATGGACATCGCTTTTGTAGGAGAAAGAGACAAGTTCGTAGTCATTTACCTCGACAATTTGACGGTTTTCTCCAAAATCGATGAAGAACACTTGATCCATCTAAAACAGAATTTTGAAAAATGCCGCAGGTTTGGTCTATGTCTGAACTCAAAGAAATCACATTTTTCTATGTGAGAAGGTAAGCTTCTGGGCCATATCATATCTAGAGATGGGATCAAGATTGATCCTAAGAGGATTGAAACAATAGAAACTATAAATATTCCTAGAAATGTAAAAGAGATTCAATCTTTCGTAGGAACAATAAATTTTTTACGAAGGTTTATCCCTAATTTCGCTGAGATTGTCAAATTGATCACAGGAATGTTGAAGAAGGATAGTGGATTAAATTGGACAACTGAGTCCAGAGCATCGTTTGCGCATATTAAAAAATTCATAAGCAAGGCACCTGTGTTAGCAAGCCCAGATTATCTGAAAGATTTTCTTATCTTCTCATTTTCCTCTGAGCATACTATCGCTGCGGTGCTCCTACAAAAGGATGGAGAAGGATTCGAACGACCGATCGCATTTTTTAGCAAGAGCCTTAGAGACACAGAAATGAAGTATGACATAATAGAAAAACAGGCGTACGCAATGGTAAAAGCGCTAAAGGCATTCAGAACTTATGTACTGCATTCAAAAATTATCGCGTACGTACCTACCAGTTCTGTGAAAGATATATTGGTACAGCCAGACAGTGACGGGAAAAGAGGGTGATGGCTTGCTAAAATCCAATAATTCGATCTGGAAGTTAAACCGACCAAATTGATACAAGGGCAAGGCCTGGCCAAAATCTTAGCGGAGTCAAATTTCAGATCCCTTGATATCAATTGCATGCAGGAAAGCGATGAAGACATAGACCTAAATGAATTGGATGAAGAAACAAGTCCAAACCAGATCGAAGAAAAGTTCTTATCATCAGGCTGGTACAAAGACATAGTGTTTTACTTGCTGAACCTAAAATGCCCAGATGAACTATCATCATCTAAATGCAGAACTTTAAAACTCCATGCAGTTAAATATTGTATAGCCGAAAGTCGGCTATATTTGAAGGATCCACTTGGGTTCCTGCTAGTCTGTTTAGTTGAATCAGAAACTCAGCGCGTTATAGACAAATTTCATAAGGGAGTCTGTGGGGGGCATCACGCATGGAGAGATACAACCTACAAGATCTTGAGGGCTAGGTACTACTGGCTGAAACTCGTTTTTGACGTCAATGCCAAAGTGCGTGCCTGCAACCCTTGTCAAATATTCACAGGTAAACAAAAGCTCCCTGCACTGCCTCTAGTTCCAGTCAAAGCTGAAGCCCCATTTCAAAAATGGGGTCTAGACTTCATAGGGGATATTAATCCCCATTCCAGTGCTCAACATAAGTGGATCTTAATAGCTACAGATTATTTTACTAAGTGGGTGGAAGCCATTCCAACCAAAAGGGAAACAGACTCGGTGGTAATCGATTTCTTGGAAGACAATATTTTGTCAAGATTCAGTTGTCCCCGAAAGATAGTTATCGACAATGCCCAGGCGTTTAAATCTATGGCTATGATCAGTTTCTGTCAGAGGTATAACATCGTTCTCGACCATTCCACAGCATATTACCCCCAGGGGAACGGATTGGCGAATCATCTAACAAGAGCCTAGTGAACATAATCAAGAAAGTATTGGATGAAAATAAAAGGTCTTGGCATGTGCACATAAAATACGCATTATGGGTGAACTACATTAGCACTAAAATGTCTATCGGCATTTCTCCATTTCAAATGGTCTATGGGACCGATGCTTTTCTATTTATAAACCTAGCGCTACCATTGATGAAGTTATGACATGATCAAAACGAGGAACCCAATCATGTAACCAGGAGAATTTATCAGCTGATTGAGGTTCAACAACATAGAGTTGAAGTTGATGAAAAGATGCAGAAGTACCAAGATGATATGAAATCATTGTTCGACCTCAAGGCAAAGGACAGGGAATTCCTTCCAGGTGATTTAGTGCTAAGATGGGATGCAAGAAAAGAGGAAGCCGCGAAGCATGGTAAATTTGACCACCTCTGGTATGGACCATTCAGGGTCTCGGCTCTAGAAGGGAAAAATTATTTCCTACTGGAAAATATAGATGGAGAAGTCCTCAACACCCGTGTCAACGGGCGGTATCTAAAGCATTACATGACATAATAGTCGCCAGATTCAAAAAAAATAAAAATAAATAAATAAATTTTGATATATATATTTTGTCTACATAAATACATTTCTTTTGATTTTCTTTTTCGTTCATAAACTTTCGAAACATTTCAAATAAGATTCATATTTGCTTTGTATAGTATTCCAATTGCATACGAAAATAGTAGGAAAAGTAATTTGCAAGTCGGTGTCAGAAATAAATCGGTGTAAAATAGGTGATACCTAAAGTAGTTTCATATTGCGCAAAGAAAGTGAAATGAAAAGGTAAAAAGGAGCTTTCTCAAAAACACATGTTATGAAAGACTGTTAAAGAAAACCGAGGTAACGCCATTCAAACTGCAATATCGGTTGAAATGTTAGATAACAGGATTGTTTCTTGGCTTGAAAATCTTTGATTTAAAATAATTTGAATTATACACTCAATGTAAAAACAGTCAGTCAAAATAAACTATCCCCAAAGATATCTACAAGAGTCAGTATCGAATTGTTTGACCTCTATATTTTCAGTCAATGAATCGCTACCTGGCATCCTGTCTATCTTCAGGTCTAACTTTTAAAAAGTCACCATCTTCCCGTTTCATTACGAAGGGATAAAAGTTTTTCGTTTTAAACCTCGTTAGTTTCAAAACAGATCTTGGAAGGAAAGCAGGCCTTCACAACTACTCAATCCCCCGCTAAGCGAAGGAACGTTTAGAGTGATCCTAACTTTCCTAGGTTTTTCAACGGTATTGGAGGATTAAAGCTTGCTCAAATGGGATGCCCTTTAAAATTTATTTTCCTTTTCTCCCTAAGAACGAAGATGTTGTGAAGGTCAAGGGAAGGTTGGTACGGAGTAATCAAAGTAAGTTGACAGACCTCTAATGAAAAATATTACACAGATATCAGCCCTGATACAAACTGGTTGCCCCCATCTTCGCGCTCAAAAAAGTAAATTATAAGACAGGTGGTGAAAGGAAATTCAGAAATGATTGCCCCCACCTAGTCCAAGAGATAATGAAAGGAAATTCAGAAATGATTGCCCTCATCTCAACATTTAAATGCATCAATATATTCCGAAGTGGTGAAAGGAAATTCAGTAAAAGGGGCCAGATAACTTCACCGGGGTATTGAATAGGCTTGTTGGTAGTGAAGCAATGTATGAGATATCTGTAAGGTTGTTATACATGAATATCATTCTAATATGGTAACCAATGCTTTCTAAAACCTAATCCACATCCCAAATTCAGACGAGACTCCCCAATTAAAAACATATAATCTCATTCTTTTGATGCAAGCCGAGAGCCACAAGATCTGTTGGGTCTCCTAGGGTTGTTTTGATTGTCTTAAAACATACCTAAATTTAGCAGCGGGAAAGAGAAAATTGTGAAAGGGACTACAACTGTGTTTAAAAAGAGTATCTGATTTTGAAAAAACTTTTCAAGGAAAAGAACGGAGTCTTTTTCCCCTTTTGATCCTCTTTTCTTGGCAACCTTTCCGCCTGATTGAATTTTTGACTCCATTTACCCAATATTGGCACGTGGTATACTATTCTTCCTGCCTCATAGGAAGGCGGGATCCCTAGTTTCAGCCTATGTTGGAGCCGCCCTTGTTATTTTTAGTCTGTCACAATTTTCATTTTGATGCTTGAAATCTAAAGATGGTTTTCTTTTTCCCTTCGAGATATTTAGACCTATGAAACTTTGTCACGTGAGCAGCGACGATTTTTCTACTCTCAAAACAAGTCCTACCTTTCGTAAGAATGTTCCCTCTTTTTGTTCTACTTCAGGATCTCGCAGGTCGGATACTATAACTCATGAATTCACACTTCCCGAGTCACCAAACGGCGAAGTCGTTTTAAATTTTCACTCAAGACAGTAGCAAGGGTGATTTTTTTTAACTCATGATTAGATGTCATCGGGGTTTCGCGCCTCGGCGTTCACCAAACCCAAATTTTTATTTTTACAGCCCCGAGAGATGAGAACACGAGGTCCTTTCTGGATAACCCATGTCAAGGATTAAAGGCAAAAAGCTAACCATGGTAAAAGTTGTTCTCAACATTTTGCCACTCGACACTATCTTTTTTGAAATTTACGGCATCTAAACCCTGACTCATGAAGTCACGATGTAATTATAACATGATTAATTAATCACTTAATCCAAGATTATATTCCCCTTAATTAAGTCTTGTTATCGCGATCTCACGGTTTTGCAGCTCGGCATATAAATCTCCCAAAAACGTATCTTCGAAGCTCCGAGTCGCGATATGGAGAAAGTGATAATTATAAAATTAATCGAGCCTCAGATCACGATTACCTTTTTACTAACCAAAATCGGCCTTCCCAGTCTTGGGTGTTAAAGACTCAAGAGGTTAAAGAAAAATCCCCGATATAACGAGTGGCGAGATATTGATTAACGTTGGCGAGATTGGATTAATTAAACTAAAACAAGATAGATCCCGCATTTTGATGCATGCACGATTCAAGAGGAAACCTTTTCACTCCATACGCCAACTGACTTTGAAACCGCCAAAACATTTATGACATTAATGAAGAAATAGGGTAAATCTATGAATATAAGATCAGATTTTTACGACAATAATTTATTTCTAAATATGATTGGACAGGCTTGTTTTGAAAGGTACTGAGTTTTCAAATATATGTAAGAGTTGTGTTTCATTATAACAAATGCATTTTCATAGCACGTAGAGCTCATCACTTCTGAGTAAACTGACTTCTGTATGTATACGCAGTTCTATCGCAGAAGAGATAAAATGCAAGTTTCATCCATGGCTCCGTGGAAAGCAGCAAAGGCGAATGTTGAGGTTTCAGGACAAGGCTCAGATAATGTCTCCAATACTTCACCCCGAAGTATCGACTCGGTCCCTAACTGGTCATTTGTTTCAAACATTCTGCAATTAGAATTGGTGGATTATTCTGATGACTCTGATGACAACGAAAGAGATGATATAGCCACCAAGTACAAAATAGTCGTCCAATCCGGAATGCACAGAGTAGCAGCCAGACCACGGTTGCTTCGATATTATGACATGGTCTGATGGGCATTGGATCATGTGGACATACCGACCAGGACTATAATGGACGAGCAGAGAGTCACCATCGAGACTTTTAGGCCTGCGCATATGCAAACCATGTATAAGCTACCCACAACGTCCGACTACACATATGGCACTGAGTTCTTGGAGGAATTCAAGGAGAAGGAGTGCGCGCAGTATGATAAAACCATGTCCAGTTTGATAAAGGATTGGGTTTCACACACTGTGAAGTTCAGATCTGATAACCATGGTGTTTATTCAATCGCTTCGTTAGAACCATAGTATAAATATGTGGCCATGATGACATGTCGGTTATATGGGAGAGAGGACACATCGCATTTTTTTCTTGCGTGGGTGCCTCTAATGTTTCGGGTCGCAGAAGGTTGTTCTTTTAATTGGGCAAAGATGCTTTCGGATAGCTTGGCCAATCGGGTCACAGAGTATCAGGAGCAGAAGGAGACTAGGAGGGCGTTGTCATTCTTCATGTCTGCGTACATTATGGATGCAATTTGTTCTATGACACCATTTCCATTGATGAGCTGGAGTTGGACTCTGGCCGAAGACAAACCCATACATGTATATCATGCTAAATTATGGGAAAACAAAGCAGAAAAGTTTGCATATGAAATTTTTAACTGGGTGATGGTGCCGTTGCATGTCGCCATTTTTGGTCACCCGCCACCTCGGATCTCGGAAAGCATAGTAACAAATCTGAGCAGCATCACATATTGGTATGTAGAAGCAAAATTTTCATACCTCAAAGTTTTCCGGGCCTCTGTTCCCCCACATGTGCTACCATTGTTCATTCCAGACAAGCTGACTTGTCGCGAGGTTTCCTGACAAATGGTAATTGGTGGTGTGAGCAAAGAGCTTAAAGGGTACTCAAAGAAGTTGTGGCAGTCTTTTCCCATTCATTTGAATTCTTATTCTTTATTAGATTTTGGGCATGTCAAAGCCGAGGTTGTAGCCCTGGAAGACCTAAATTTGGTCACCATCGAATACAAGAAGCACGATCCATAGAGGGTCATGAGAAATCATTTAGCTAACTGTGGGCTCAAGAGATTTGAGCATGAGAATTCACCCTCGGATGATATTTTCCTAGGAGCAAGGACCCATGAATAAATTCTAGCCTGGATTCAATCATTGGCACTCGAGGAAAGAGCCGATGTCCTGAAGTTCCAGGAACACGGACAGAGCTGTCTTCTAGCTGTGTTGCGAGGTGAGGGCCCAGGTGTTTCAAACACAAAATAGAAGGATGCCGAAGGTTCTAAAGATGCAACTCCTGACCAAGGAAAACACCAAGATGAGGAGGAACAAACTAAGAATCTAGAAGCAGAGAAAAAGACTCCAGACCCGCCAAAGAAACAAAATCCGGAGACAGAGATAAGGACTCTAGAACCGTCGAAGAATCAGAGTCCGATCGATACTCTAGGAAAATCGGTGAAACAGGTCGGAGAATCCATCATGTCAGTCACACCCTTGTAGTTGACACAGGGAAACATCGGTGAAGGATGGATATTCAATGAGGAGTTGAGGCCCATACGAGTAGAAGAACTCCCTCCAAACGAGTTTTTCTTTGATAAAAAGAGGAAGGCAGTAGTGAAAAGAGAGTTTTATCAAGAAGGAGAGTCGACTACAAAGAAGTATAAAATTATGACCAAGGGAAAGGATAAAAATAATGAGCAATTTACCACTGAAATAGTAGGCACACTAGGAGCCTACGCCTCGGCGAATCAATTCTTAGTCGGGCTCCTAAAAAACCAACTTAAAAGAAAAAATCACATAATTAAGACCCTTGAAGCCAGACTGGCCATAGCAGTAGAGAATGCTAGAGATCAGGCAAGCGTGGGAATGGAGCAGGCCAGATTGGCCGATAAAAATGAAATAGATATGCTCAAAACTAAGCTTGAGCAAGCACAGCTAGTGGTCCGAGATGGTCGGATGCAAGCGAGCTAGCAGAGGGAATTGATTGAGTAGCTGCAGGCTAGGGTGGAGATCATCGAGAACAAAATGATAGACATCGGGATGTTCAAATCCCAGGCGAACAAGTTTCGGAGAAGAATCTCTTCGGCACAACAGAATTTGCTCGCCAAGGTGGGAGCGATCCAGGAAAACTGTCTGTTGGTCAATCAGGTTTCCGAGAATTTATCGGCCATAGAAAGGGATGCAGGAGCGGCTCAGGTCACCTTCCAGGAGGCAGTAATAGCCACGAACAACAGGGTTTCGGTAGATACTCCTAGATTCACCATTTCAGAGCAAACCCGAGGGAACATTTTGTTAAAGGAATGGGAGCATAACATTGCCGAAGGCAAGCAGCAAGCCCAAAAGATAACCAATTCCTTGGAGGAGGCCTTTAATTCTATAGACGACAAGATGCTAGGCATTGACAGTGGAGGCAATGTCGAGGCGTTGATGCAAATGAATGTGGAACAAATCTCACTTGATCCGAAGGAAAAGGAAGAAAGAGATTCGGCCGATATCTCTCAGATGACTATGGTGGACATAGTCCAAGTTGATAAGTGCATGATCAAACCTAGTGTGCAACTATGTGCCATAGACATCATCGATGGACAGATGGAAGACAGGCTGCAACAGTTATCCTGAGAATGTTACTTATTCGAAGCCAGCTGTCAGGAAAAACTGCCTTGGTTAATATCTCACCTGGTCTAAAGATGTGTTGCCTATACCGAGTCCACGTGACGACCAACACCTGGCACCAAGTGAAGACAGAGAAGGAGAAATGGAGCGATTTCTCTCCCCCTGGTCATAACCGAAATTTTGTGACTATTGAGATTCTACCTAATTTGTAAAAGTGTATAAATATATCACGGAAAGAAATAAACAGGGCTGGACCTTTTTGTGTCGATTGTAATAGAGTTTTTTACATTTGAGAAGTTAATACAAGCAAATATGAAGATTCTCAATTCTGTCACGACTGTATTACAAGTTTGTTTATTTGTATTTCATATTTCATTTCATTTCATATTCATAATTGATGTGCTTCGTTATACTTTAGTACGACCACTACTATAGTGAATGAATTTTGGTTTTTTGTAATTGTTTATTGTCTTTCCTTTGCACCAGCTATCAACGGGTGTAAGACCAATCTGCATTTTCAGAATTCTGCATATAGTCTCTGCTTCATAGGTTATTTCCTTACATTTTCCTCTTCTGTTTATTCATGAGTTTCTCCCTTGGTAGAAGTCCCACACTATAGATAGCTAAATGTTTTTCCCCCACCTCACACCTTTGATTAAAATATAATACAGTTACGGGAAAGGGCCTTTGATTTGCATCCCTATTTTATTCCTAAAACCGTAAATTCTCTGTTATTTGACCAAATCGAGACAACACTTAGTCTCTCTTTGAAGTCTTTCCTACTTTTACTGTTCCCCCATGACTGTCCCTATACCAACACAACCTAATATCGAACCTGGACTATAGGATCAAACGCACATTGCTTTAAATCTTTTCGACACAATCCTTAAAACTGCTACTAACCGGGTCGAACTGGAACGTTCATGGGAAGACATTGAACAAGATATAACTATCCAGGAACAATTGGAATCTAGACAACGCCAACGTAGAAATCTTCCCTAGTTTCCTTTGCCGAAGGTTGACGTTACCCTCTTCTCCATCTTTTACCCACTTTCAGATGCCTTGACACTGTACTTTTAAGCCTTAAGTATAGACTCAGGAACAACATGGGCCATGAGGATGAGGGAACTGAAAAGGGGTGGGTGGGGTCAGAAATTTTTCCAAAAAATGATATATATGAATGTGATAAGGGAAAAGAGATGAATCCAATGGAATAGGTTTGAAGAATATTGTAGTGATGAGATGCCCAAATGCTTAACCAGGAAGAAATGTGTAGTGATTTGGAAACCTGAACACAGTTGCACGTCAATAGATCTTATCTGTTTTAATTTGTTTATGTTTCTGTCCCCCAAGGGTTAGGTATTCAAGGGTTCTACAAACAAGGTTTTTCCCTGTGCTATAACTCTCTGATATATGTGCAGGGTCCAACAATAGTACTCGGCCCAATATCTCAGGGCACTAACTAAAGAGGATAGACCGTACCCTTAGCCGTACTACTCGACTACCCAGGTACTAGAGAGTATCTTCCTGAGTGTTGTTCTCAGTGGCACCATAGCAGTCAAGTGGTCGATCGGTTTATCTAAAGAGGGCTTCAAGAAATCTAGGTCAATCTGTACACAGGTGTTGTATGATGCGCTACCACTCAAAGGGGTACCAACAGGGGTTACAAGGGTGGCCAACAAATGTGTGCTTAAGAACCACTTGTATTTCCTACGTGTATGAATCCCTCAACCGCAGGTTTATGTGCATAATGACAGATCTCTATGGCTTAAAGATGTTGGAATACGTCTCTAACCTGAAAAAAATTTACCCGCAATTTTTACCAAGGAAAGTGCTCTAATACCACTTGTAATATACCATATATAAAAAGTATGCAGAACAGAAATAAAATGATAGAAATGGAAGAATAACAATAATATAACCAGCATAATCTCCAGAATAACAAAGAAATGATATAAAAACACCAACAGAAATAACACTTTGATTCAGAAAGAAATGTTCATGGGCCTCTTCGAGGGGGCAACCTCCATTCGAGCAACGCTCTATTACAATAATCTCCAAGCTAGGGTTCTCACACCCTCGAATCCTATTTATACTAAATATGTCTATCAAAAGAAGCATCTAGAGGAAGATCCTTCTAGAAGTAGAAGCTTCTATTAGATCTTATTACATCCACCTTATTCTATTTTATTGAAAGGCCTTGTTAATATTGAACTTTATTACATTTGAATATATCGTTCTACCTATGTGTGGGTTAGGACCTTAACAACGAATGATTTAGAGTTGGAAGCTATAGTGCATGCCTTGAAGATGTGGTGGAATTATGTCATGGGTAAGAAATTTGAGCCGAGAACAGAACATTGTGCTCTGAAGTATTTGTTTGGAAAACTAAGTTTGAATGTCAGACAAGGCAGGTGGTTAGAGTTCCTTAGTGAGCATGACTTTGACATAAAGCCTATCATATAAAAAGAAAACAAGGTGGTTGACACACTCAGCAAGAAGATGCATGAGATGCATGCTACAACCATTAGCATGTACCATATGGATTTTCACAACAGAATTTTGGAAGTTTCCAAAGCAAATATGTGCTATATGGATATAAGTACGACCTTACAACAAGGTATGTCCTAGTTAGAATTTGAAGGTTATGAGCTTAGAGAGGATGTGATCCTCATGTATAGACGCAAAGTCTATGTGTCGAATGATCAAGAGTTGAAGAACCTGATTTTGTCAGAGATGCATAAGTTTCCTTATGCTGGACATCTAGGTTACCAAAAGACAATTGTTGTAGACAAGAAGAAATGCTTTTGGCCATGTATGAAAAAGGAGGTTATGGATTTTATTGTGATATGTATCGAATTTTAGAAGGTCAAGTTTGAGTACAGACATCTAGCTGGTTCACTACAACCCTTTCCCATTCCTCAGTGGAAGTGGGAAGTTGTGACCATGAAATTCATAACTAAGTTTCCTAGGACCGCTAAGCAATGTGATTCTATTATGGTGGTGGTGGAAAAGTGTTACACATCAAAATTACTCACTCCAATGATGACCTATTGTCGTCATCATCAGTGTTGCAAGTGTCGCATTTTGGCCACAAGTGTCACAATTTTTGCAAACAACATACTATCATCTTGCCTATGTCGTGTCGCGAACGACATTACAAGAACACTTTAAGACACCTTCAAAGACTAGTTTAAGAAGGAGAAATCACTTGACAAAGATTAAAAATCCCTTTCTATGGAAAAATCCACTCAAAAGTCATTTTTGAAGGGCAATGCTCCCCTACCTACTGCCAGGGAGTGTTAGTACTCCTTGAAATCCTTTGGGCGAGCATTGCAATGCTCTGTGCACCCTTTTGGGGGAGCACTGGCTTGTTTGAAGGAGTCTTGGACTGTTAAGGAAAATCAAAGATAAATCTACCTCATCTTTAGAGTTAGTTGGATTCAAATCTAAGGTCAAAGATGGATCTTAGGGAGGATCCACAACTGATGGAGAAATATCCTCAACCTATCCCAAAAATATCTAAGGTGGTTGGGCCTCTCCAAGCCTATATAAGGAGGCCTCTTCATGGTGAAAGGGAGAGACATGGAAGACATCAAACTTATGATCTCATAAGGAAGATATCAGTGAAGAATATTTAATTTGTGGATCATTTGAGCAAAGGGTTTGGACAAAGAGATCTTGGTGAAGCTGCTGCATCTACATCTATGGCTATAAGTACTTTGCTTTGTTTTCATTAATATATATGTGCTTGGCCTATTTCCTTCAAAATTTTGTTTATCTACATGAATTTCTCTTTAATAGATAGATCTGGTTTCAAGCTAATAATAGTATAAAAGGAAGCACGTTTTGTCTTTGATTGGATTGCAGGTCTTTTTGAAGAGCTTGGAGATCAGAGCTCAACTCGGACTGAGCGAGGACAAACATCGAAAAAGGTACATCCTCTTACTCTTCTCTATACATTAGTTTATCTAGGTTTAAAGGGATGTCAGTGACCAACGTTAGCAAATTTCTATCTTGGTCTTAGGAGTCTATATCCCAAGAGGGGATTCACCTATCCGCAGGGGGATTTCCCTGTAACCGAAATTGGCGAATCCGTTAGGGAAGAAGCCTTCAGTTTTGGTTTATTTCCTTGGTTTTGTTTTGGCCTTTGATATTTTTTAGATCTCATCCATGCTTTGCCTCTGATTCTTAGATGTGTTGACTGGATTTTGGATTCATCTTATACACTTTGAATTACTGGATTTTCTTGAGTTTTTTATTTTTTGGGAAGTTTTCTAAGTTCTGAGAAGCTAGCGCTCCCCTGCCTCTACAACCAGAGCACTAGCGCTCCCTAGCAGGCTCCAACTGAGTGGTGCAATGCTCTGGTTCCCTTGACACCAGAGCGCTAGTAGTTTTCTGTTAATAACTTTGTTGGGAGTTGATCTCTAAACTTACTTCTTGCTGATTTCATCTGCTCAGGGTCATTGCCATCTCAGTGTGTCCTTGTTTAGCCTCCAACATTTTGATTTATGAGAATTGATCATGCTTTGTTTGGATTTTTGACATTTTTTCCTTACCTTGAGTCACTCTTATTCTTTCAAGATTTGGGGTCAATTTACTGTTTTCTTCTCATTTATCTGACTGAGTGAAAGATATTGTAAGGAAATTCATAGATCTATGCACCATTCCATTCGATCTTTGAAGTCAGTTTTTCAAGCATTTTTTTCTTTTGTTTGAGATTTTTGGTTCTTTTTTGCAAATTTGGTTTTTATTTTTGCTTTCTTGTTTGATCACAATGAGAGTGTGTTTTGTTTATGTGAAGTCTTCTTCTAATTGTTTGATTTTTACAGATCTTGAAGTCTAATTAACGTAGGAATCTATAAACCTTGTTGATTATTAGTCACATTTAAACAAAAGGCTATATTTTTAAATGATTGGTTTTTGGATATTAGAATGAATTTCTGAAAATTTTAGAATTATATTGGATTCCTGATTGAGAAACGATTGCATGAGGTTACTACATCTTAGTGTTTGAAAGTGAAAACAAATTTTTTCTCCTTCCCTTAAATAGACATTCATTGAAAGAAAAGACTGTTTATCATTTCTTATGCATTGTTTGGGATTGAGCCATAATATCATCAATTTCACTCTCATACACCCCTGAGTAAGAACAACTGCAAAATTGACGCCAATTAAAATTGATCTAGAACATTTTTGTTTTTAGGATCTTCCACCAACATTAGACTAGGATTAACGCTTTGGATTAGGCTATGAGCACAACTTGATGGCTTGTGACCAAGTTTTGGGGAGATTCTTGGTCATGTTGACCTACTTTGGGACTTTGAAATCCTGTCGATGGAGGAACGCAAGATGAAACGGAGATCATGGGATCTTGACCCATTTTTGGGTTTTGGGGATAATGTAATGGGATTGGGATGTCGACCCATAGGTTTAACAATGTTTAGGCCTATTTTGTAATGTATATATAGAAGGATAGGAAATATAGGAAGAGGTCAGTGAGCTAAGTGCAAAAGGAATGGCTAAGTGCTAGAGTGGATTGTAAGAGCTTTGTGCTTGACCGTGAGAGACCTGCAGAGCTAAGTGTAAGTGGCTGTAAAAAACTGTGGAAGGGTTTATACTGTAATGCTAGGAAGAAGGATCTAGAGAGATGCACAAATCTTCTGTCCTATGCGGATAAGGGTTTTTGAGGCTCTATTCTTGTAATAGATTGACTGAAGACAATAAAGAAGAAGAGTTGGTGGATGTAGCCCCAGGGTGGGGGTGAACCACGTAAAAAATTTGTTATGCTACTATGTGCCTTGTCTTGATGTGTTTACATGTTATTTGCTAAGTGATTTAATATGATTAGGTAGATATACTTATGCTAAGTGCTTATGATATGAAAGAATGTTAGATATGATCTATATGAATATGATTAGTGTTTGATCTTCTCAACTTGATCTATTTACCCATGTTAAATGCTTAAATACATCAGAATAGTGTGAAGGTTGCAAAGCTCTATTCTATCAGCGAAGTAGATATTGACTGCATATTGGGGAACTGATGGTGCTAAGTGATTTAGTAAGTAGTATAATCACAGATCTATGTCCTAGCTAAGGTTCCAGACACTTGATTCTTGCAACCACCCCTACCTCTACCTCGGGTGAGACTGTATCTGATTCGCAGGTGTTCTTGAAAGGGCCGGTAGTTAGGGTTTTGTTGGTGTGCTATTGTAGTGTTGAACCCTGAGTCTGCCCCTATGCCAATAAATGTTCCATTGCCAGGACCTGAAACTGTGATTGCTGGGAACTAAAGTAAAGAAAAGAGAAGTTTTGTGTGTAGATATCCTGCTAAAGTGTGCAGTATTAGACCTAAAACTGTGATTGATGGGAGCTGAGAAAGAAGAAGCTTTGTGTGAAGATCCGATCTGGAATTGCGAAAGCTCCATGCATAGATCTGTTTCCCTATTGTGCAGAATTTTACTTGACCTATGAAGATTTGTGCCAAAAAAAGAGGTAAGATCTGAGAGTTTTGTGCCCTGATAAGGTGGAAGCAAGACTAAAAGAGGTAATATATGTAAGCTCTGTGCTCTGATAAAGGTAAGAATAGTAGAAAATTTATAGATCTGAAAGCTTTGTGCTCTGTAAAAGTAAGATAAGTGAAATGTTTTGATTCTAGAGTATGGATCTAGATATGTTTAATAGATTTTGTCCTAGCTTGAAAACTAGGGTACTAATAGATGAAAGAAGATTTGACTTGAGTAGATCTGATAAGAATAATGATAGATATGTTATACCTATGCATATAAAAAATGTTTGGACTAACGAATGGCTACAAGATCCTAAAAATAATTTGTTGTAGGTTAGTTCCCATGATCCTAGTGCGCAGTACAAAAGAGGCTGGGGATCATTTAAGAGGAAGAGAGGATTAACCCTTTGTTATAGTTGCAGAAGAACGAGACATCTGGCTAAGAAATTCCCTGGTGGAAGACCTAGTTGCCTCTGTTGTAAGGCTATGGACCATGAAGTGTTGGATTTCCCTAGAATAATTGCTAAAGTTGAAAAAATGAATCTAAATCAAGAAAACCCTAAGGCAGATCTAGAGACTATGGAAGAACCCCAACAAGAATCAGAGAAATAATTACTCTAGATAAAGGAAACCTTGAATGACCATCGACATGTCATCTTATATGAGATCTTCAAAGAAAAAGAATGCATCGAAGTAAGAATAGGAGACTTCGACATTAACTATGTTATGGATGAAGAAACACAGGTGACTATTATGATAGAAATAACTTGGTAAGCTATAGGGAGGCCTTCTATGGCTCCTTCACTAGGAGGAATAGGGTTATTTAGAGGAAAACTGATAAACCTATGTGGAAATATCACTCAGATATCTATGAATGCCAATGGAACTTCGACAGAAGAAGATTTCAATATTATTAAATTTATTGAGGATAGCGCGCCATTTACCATGTTACTAGGAAAAGCTTGGATTGAAAGAGATCAGGCTAGAAGAACGGAAGTGGAAGAAGTTTTGGAGAAGAAGAAACAAGAGTTAAAAGATTTTATGACCAGAAGGATTGCACACTTGATTGAAGAACAAGAGAACATATCGAAGCTATTTAATGCTAGAGACCTAGATGTCGAAGATGCAAGAACATTAGAACACCTACAAAAGGCTGAAGTACCTATCCCAGATAAAGAAGAGGTATGACCCTTGAATCCTAAGAAAGAACTTAAACAACGCATAGTGAGTAGTTCAAAAGAAGATAAGAATCAAAATGGAAAAAGGACTACTGAGATGAAGCTCACTAGAAAGAAGGCTAGAAAGCTAAGTAATAAGAGGGATAAGATTGAAAAGTTACGAAAGGTTCCAGAGGGGAATTCACAGAATGAAAATATGCAGAATTGGAGCTTCCCCGGGATATCAGAACAACGACACATGGCACTTCACCATGGCAAATCAATATAGTCGTTGGGGACATTATAACCGTTCAATCGATGCTCCGAACGGGTAGGAAGGCATTTAAGGCTCGACACCAGTCCGTTGGACCACACCATAATGGATAGAACATAGTTAATGGAGGATTCATACCCATTGCAAGCGAACCGTTACCAAATTACCTATTTATCCTATCACTCCATGCACCGAGAACACTTTTACTAACTGAGAGTTGTGAGCCCGTAGACTAAGTTGCTATTGTATACAGTGATCATTGTGCTCTTGTTGTTTATTCTTGTGCAGTATCTATGTTAACTTGACCCCGATATAATTAATCCCGAGCGCGTATGTCCACGATGCAATAAATCGAGACAGTGTGCCTAGAGACTTTGAGTACCCCTTGGTCACCGCGTACCTCCCGAAATGGATACGCGCAGTTCATTCCGACCAAGACAAGATTTCAACATTGAAGTTTAGTGACTTCAACCTCAGCGACAGGAAGGTTTACAACATTCTCACACTACATAAGTAGCTGACTAGAACAAAGGGAAAGAATTCAAATCTTATCCCTCAGTCATGGACGATGAACCTCACGCAATCCACACTACTCAATGTCATGAAGATCCCTCACTTTAGAAGACACCAAGAATTGAATGCATGCGTCAAGTTGCTACTATCATGTTACCATGGACAATACTTGTGGTTAAACTGCCGTATCACAGTGGACCTAACATTGATCAATCATATCACAGGGTTGAGCATGCAAGGCTCCGACCCACAAGAGTTTTATCCCAGAAAATCTATGGAATGCACTCTCACACAATGGATCAAGGAAACCTATGGAGATGTCGAGAAGGAAACGTGAGGCTATAAGGTAGCCTCTATCCAGAGTGGTGCAGTGTGCCTCACCTGTCCATTGATTGCAGGAAATTTAGTCCATAAGAACCGACCCACCCAAGTAACTGGTTTTGTAGTTGACCTCGCAAGGAAGTGCGCAGAGGGTCTACAAATGAACTGGGCGAAGTACCTGGTGAACCAACTAGAACTCAACTACAGAGAAGCCCAGGATCAAGGGTACGAGTTACTTTTTAGCTGACTATTGATATTGATCGCTTTCATTGTCTGGGAGATGTCGAAAGGTGCGACCTTCCAGGACATCAATCCCTTTGAACCCCTGGTCACGAAGTTCAGTATACTATGGTACTCCAGTGACACGAATAAGCAATGGTAGTCAAATGACGTATTCCATACCTATTACAACCAACTGAAGATAGCTATCCAGTCTGCACCTCACATCAGTCCGAATACTTTATACCGCTTCAAACCATTGATGAAATTTAGCGTGAACCACCACTTCATTTATATCACAGCACGAGATGACAAGCAAAGGAAGCAGTTGTAGTCATACTACAAGTTGACGGAGCAGGACTTGGAGGAGATAACCAAGTAATGGTCGACATACCTCCTTATTCTAGTAGATCTCGTGGAGATACAGTCCAGAAGTAGTGCATGATACACCTAGACCAAGCAAGACAAAGAAGATTGAAGAGGTTCACAATTTAGATAGTACCTCAGTCAATACTACTTCCATATCATCGGAGCAAGGAGGTGATGGCAGAGAGATAGATGGAACAAAGGTTGAACAAAAGAAAGGCGAGGTTACACCACCTAGTGACAAGGAGGACCCCTCGAAGAAAAGGAAATCTCCCCCCTCGAAGCCTACTTCACGGAAGAAATCAAAAGCATTTATGACCAAAATGCAGACTACCCTCACCTTAGATGACTTTGACTTCATTGTAGTAGCATTGAACGATGATTTGCTGGAGATAGCAGAGAAGCAAGAAGAAAAATAGGAGGAGATGTATGATCGAATTGAAGCTGAACTCCAAGGGTGCAACAAGAACTACAATCCAGCCACGCAATATCCACTGCGCCTCTAAAAGTAGGAACACCAGAACTGGGAGATGAGCCAACTCAACTCCAACGAATCACCGATACAGTTGAAGCTCGCCTTCGATGAACACAGGAAGAAACAGCGCAAGCCACCTAGGCTTTAACACAAGTACAGGGAGTACTTGTCGAGCAACCTGAAAATCTTTTTCTCCAAGCCAAGTGGGATGAAGAGAAAGCAGAGCTACAACATAGCAAGGAACAGTTTCTCGCAGAGAAACTCGAAGTTAAGGAAATGGTCAACAAAGCACTTCGCTCTGTGACAATCGTCGTAGTAAAGACCGAAGAGCGATTCCCACAGCATGTGGTGCAACTCGAAGAAGTGATCCAATAGCTCCAACAATGCATAGAATATTTGGAGCTACGCTCTATGCCCGAAACCACACAGGACGTAAGGGACCAGCGAGAAGCAACTGCCCACAACGCAGTTGACAGACTAAAAGATATTTCCCTAGAATGCAAGCAGATGAGTAACCGCAGTGCCCAGAGATATGAGAACCTCACTGAGAATCCAGAGTTACAGACACTGGAGTCGCATCTCCAAGAAGTGAAGTATCACACAGACACACTTCAGGCATAGCTGAAGGCCCTATTGGTCATAGAAAGAATGAAGCGGTCTCAAGAGAAATGCACCTCCCAACAGAAGATCCATTTGATTCAAAGAAAAGTGATGGAATTCACTCAGCAAATCCAACCAATACAAGATAAGGCATGCCAATTGTTCACAAAAGTCGAGAGCTAAGGAGCAGAGCTAGAACATGTTGTCATCGCAGCAAAACAATGCCTAGAAGGACCAGTGAATGATGCAGTGATCCATGAGTTCATTGAGCAAGAGGCCATAACACAATAGCAAGTCGAAGCAGCTCAAGCCAAGCTCGAGGCATTTGAAGTAGAACTAGGCAAACCATAGTGACTCGGGATGAGTCACAGGTGAGTGTTGGGGGCTTGTTGGTCGTTGACCAAGTTTTGGGGAGATTCTTGGTCATGTTGACCTACTTTGGGACTTTGACAACCTGTCGAAGTAGAAATGCAAGATGAAGCGGAGATCATAGGATCTCATCCCCTTTTTGGGTTTTTGGGATAATGTAATGGGATTGGGATATCGACCCATGGGTTTAACCATGTTTAGGCCTATTTTGTAATGTATATATAGAAGGATAGGCAATATAGGAAGAGGTCAGTGAGCTAAGTGAAAAAGGAATGGCTAAGTGCTAGAGTGGATTATAAGAGCTTTGTGCTTGACCTTGAGAGACTTGCAGATCTAAGTGCAAGTGGTTGTAATAGACTGTGGAAGGCTTTGTTCTATAATGCTAGGGAGAAGGATCTAGCGAGCTATCCAGATCTTTTGTCCTATGCGAAGAAGGGTTTTTGAGGCTCTGTTAAGCCCTAATGTTGGCTCATTACCCCTTAATTGGGGCATATTAGATTAGTAATGCTATTTTATTTATGTCGGCTTTAGGCCATTAGTTGTAATTTAGATTAGTAATTTTATTTTAATTATGTCATCTTTAGGCCATTATTTGTAATTATACCTCCTAGTCTCCTATATATACCAAGGAGACATTTTCATTTTGAATCATCTTGTACTTGAACATTTTAAGTGGGGTAAAAGGAGGTTGCCCCCTCAAAGAGGATTATTATCTGAAATTATCTCAGTTTCAAGGCATTGAGTACTTTTCCTGAGGTTTTTCCATGCTATATTGATGTTTAGTTCTTAACATATGGTATCAGAGCTCAAGGTCTTGGGGTTTCGCTGCTACATCTGAGACACTGTGGAATTTTTTCTATAACTTTTTTTCTACAATGTTTCAGAAGGAACCTATTGGAAGGTATTTAGTATACAGATCAAGGTACATTGGGTTAAAAATTCAGCTCTTGAGGCCTTATACTTTCTGAGATACATCCTATACAAGATAGGGTTCTGGAATGATCTTGAAATGCGTCATTGTGGAATTTTCTCTATAAAAAAATTTCTGTAACGTTTCAGAACCTGAAATCTGGAGGAAATTTATAGAAATTAGTAAGGTATCTGTGGTAAACTTTTCAGATTCGGGTTCATCTTAAATTTGTAGATACACCTTGTGTAATATAGGGTATCTGACTAGTCCTATTGACTAGTCTCAAGAAGATGTTCCAGGTAAAACAAGCATAACTTCTTGATGGAGTATCCAAATTGAGTGGGACTGGTTTCATTGGATCTTGGACAGTCTATAGTATTTTGGGTGTGAGTTTCAGAATTTGATATCAATTATTTTGTGCGGGACATTCTATACAAGTGAGATCTCCTGGAAAGGCCAAAAATCGGCAAGTTGTGAGGAAGTTACCATAAATTCCACTTGGCACATCCAATTTTGATCAGACCTGTGGCATTGCAGAGAAGAAATATCAAAGAACTACCTAAAATAAATTTTCATACCCAGAAGGGCCGAAACTTGGGAGATATAATAGAATAAATATTGTCTAGAAGAACCACCTCAAAATCAAGACTCAAAAGTGATATTTGGCCAACATGCCACCCAAAAAGGGACCTTATACACCAAATAAGCCTCCAGAAAATCCTAATTGGACTCTTGATGAAGGTGAAGAAATGCGTAGGGACATAAATGAT
>SNQJ01S0009943.1:113506-135102 GCA_010110895.2 Picea sitchensis | reverse complement strand
CATGGATACATGAAAAAGGAACCCCCTAGAGTCATCTTTAATCTCTTTTCAGACTCTCTAAACATGAAAAATCATCGAGTTTACCTTCTCTGGACTTGTTAAACAATCATACATTGAAGGGCCCATATGGGACCGAACCCTTACTTCTTCTAGTTAGTTAAACAAAGGAAGAGGGACTTACCAAAGGTGAGTTATATCGAGCATGTGTTACCCTCCTCGAGCTCATTAAATTAAAAAGAGCTACTCGTCTATCTGGATGGGGGAAAAATTTGAAGGAAGCAAGCCAAGCAGTTTTTGAAAACATCACCAGTTACTCTTACGGTCACCCTTGAACATGACACTTTGTCTTTGCACGCATTTTAATCTACCAAACCTCTGCACTAAACCAATCCTCTGATTTGTTTTACTCCTTTGGGTCACCCGATGAAAGTCACAGTATCCACTGCATCATCATGTTTTGGTCCATGTCACGTTTATGCTGTCGTGCCTTAGTTTTCAAGGGGAGTATCTGCCTGAAGAGTCAACCATCACAAATTTCCTGTTTTAATACCCGTGTCATTCCATGTTCATTTTATCCACCAACTTACATCTCTGTGTCAAGTTTCATGTCGTTAATGGAGGATACATCAAGGCCCTCCTGCGATAAGTCTATTCTTGTCGACTTCAGCACATTATCTAGGAACTAGACTTAGAAACTAGCTAGTACCTTGGGACCTACATGCCTCAATGGCAGGCCTCCTCATGTCTGACAATGGGTTTACATCATTGACCCCCGATCTGATGATTCCATGAATTTTCAACTTCAAATCATCTATTCACATTCACTAGAATGTACTAGGGTACCTTGGGAATCATTGGCATCAATGATGATTTCCCTCGCACTTATTAACCATTTACCTCATTGACCGATAATCAAGTGGTTTCTGCCATGTTTGACATCAAGACATCTATTCACACAGTTATATTCATACTACATCAGGATTGGTAAGAACACCCTGGGTTGAGTGATCACTCTGATATATACTTTGCCCAGGTTTCGATGGAGTTTCTTTTGAACATTGACTCATATACTGTCACATAGATCCACTTTGTATTGGTCTGTAGCTATGTCTTGTTGTCTCGTAAATCCACTGTGTATTTCTCGTGGCTACGATCAGTTCATGTCATGGAAGTATAGATTCACATTGTATCTTCGGTGGCTATACCCTTTTTGTCAATATAATTATGGATCCGTAGTGTATCTTATGGCGGCCATACCTTGAAAGTCTTTATCACTCAAGCATAAGTATGCCTGCCTTGGGTTTGAAACATGTCATAATATTTGTTGATGGTTGTGTGCAGCTTCTACCAGGCTCTCCACATCCATACACTTGCTCAAAAAGTCTACAAAGTACTTTAGTCATCAGTTTCTGTCTTATAAATTTGCACTTTGGGGGGAAATCTGTTACACATCAAAATTACTCACTCCAATGATGACCTATTGTCATCATCGTCAATGTTGCAAGTGTCACAAGTGTCGAAAACAACATACTATCATATTTCCTATGTCATGTCTCAAATGACATTACAAGAACACTTTAAGACACCTTAAAAGACTAGTTTAAAAAGGAGAAATCACTTGACAAAGAGTACAAAGCCTTTACTATGGAAAAAACCACTCAAAAGTAATTTTTGAAGGGCAACACTCCCCTACCCATTGTTAGGGAGCGCTAGTTATCCTTGTCCTCCTTTGGGGGAGAATCGCAATGCTCTGTGTACCCTTTTGGGGGACTTGTTGGCCCTTGGTTATGGAAGAAAACAAAGATCAAGGAACAAAAGGCGAAAAGCGAACTGCGCGGAAGACACAGTGACTATTACTAGGTCGAAGTGAGCAAAAGAGCAGAAAAGACAGAGAAAAGTAAGGAAAAGCAAGCCATTGGATGAGGAGATTGAGGATGACATATCAACAAGGAAGAAGAATCGTGGAAAACTCAGTAAGTGGAAAAATCCACCGTTGGATACTTTGGAGCACCGCATGAGAAGGAAGGAAAGACAGGCTGGCGAAGCCTGAAAAATGTGGGTCAAGTTGACCTAGGGTTTTAGACACCTAGGGATTTGGTATCTAGGGTTTTGACACCTATGTCTCTGCCTAAGGATGCCAATGAGATATTGTAATGTATAAATAAAGGTCGAGAGGACCTGGCTTGGCTTGTTGTCATTGTTGCTATTGTTTGATCTAGTTGTATTGTTGATGTGAGTGATTATTTTTGTGTGTGAGAGAGAAGTGCTAAGTGTGAGATCCTTCTGGTATTGTAAGATCTCCAGTTGGGTGCAGAGATCAAGTCCTATAACTGGGTGCATAGGAAGGGGAGAGGAAGAGAGAAGAAGACAAAGATCTGCTAGCTGAGAGCGCAGACAAGAGCTGTATGCTTTATCATTAATATACTATAAGAACAGTTATGTGGATGTAGCCCTAGAGAGAGGGTGAACCAGGTATATCTTGTGTCATGTGTGTGATTTATGCTCTCTTATTTGTCATTGATATACTATTATTGCATTGATGTGGTAGATCAGATGTATAGTTGTGCGGAGTATATCTAGGTTGATAAGTGGTATATGCATGCGGTATTGCCCTGATAGTTTATCCCCTTGATATTCCCCTTGGTTGTAGACATTTCTGTCCTGCAACCCGCTCATAGCTACTTCAGGTGAGACTGCATCTACCTCACAGGTGTTTCTGAAAGGGCCAGTAGCTAAGGATTGTTGGTGCACTCTTGGAGTGAACCCTGGTTCTACCCCTGCACAAACAAATGGTTCCGTTGCCGGGTCAAGAATATTATTGAGGGAATGTCAAGGTGGTTTCCATCAAAGACAGAGATTCAAAAGTGGATAGAGGATCAAGAAAAGGACTTCGCTGAATCCTAGAATAAAAACCCTAATATGAGTATAGAAGATTGGTTAGGAAGATATATCTTTACCGATATACACGAGATATTCTTTAGAGGAATCCATCAAGAGCTATATGAGTTGTTAGCTAGGTTAGCAGATACTCAGTTTGAGATCAGACCTAGATCTCCTGTAGTTTGGACATCAACATTGATCAAGAAGGTAAAGAGAGTCGATAACGTTGTATCCAGAGCAGTAGATCACTGGTTTGATAGTACCATTGGAGGTTACATCATCGAGTTTGTTGTTGACAGAGTAGAGTCATATAGCCAAGCTGAGAGATATTTTTTCAAAGGACCCATAGGAAAATTTTTACATTTTTTGAAGCTGAGAATCAAGATGTTGTTGCATGAGAAGAACATCCTAAAGATACAATAGATTGGTCGAATCTAAAAAAGCTAATGTTCAAGAACTCAGGCAACGACAACAACACAAAGGCTGGACATACACATAGTGGGAGAGTCTTCAAAGAAGTTCATCTTGTGAACCTGTTCAAGAAGAACTACAGGGATGAGGGTTTCTATAGTGGAGAAGAGGCAGATCTAATAGATGAAGAGCATTCAGAACCCGCTAGGGAAGAGGAAGGAAAAGCTGTAGAACCTCATCAGGATGAACCATAAATCTCAGGAACTGCACAGAGTATTGAAGTAAGTACTATTATTCCTCCTATTCATTCAACAACATTAAGAAATCAGAGTAATCAGAGTCACCAAAGCGTTCAGTGCACTATCACTAGTAGTCCATGACATACTCAGTTAGGAAACCTAGGAAGATCTATGGCAGATGAAGCATTGGTTTCTATGTGAAGCCATATGGAATATTAAAAATGTCATCGACGAAGCTGTTAAAAGAACCCAGTTCAGCACCACTCTTAGAGATCATGCACTAAGTTGGTACATGAAGCTTATCCAAGGACTTGCATAGCCTCAACCACTAAATGAGATCAAGAATGCACTAATTGTAGAGTTCAAGAAACCCAAATTAGAATCACAATGTATTAAAGAGCTGAAAGAGATCAAGCAGAAGGTCGCAGAACCTATCTGGGAATTCGATCAAAGATTCAAGACCTTAATAGGCCGATTAACTTTTAAGATCCCAGATGAGCATAAAAAGGAATGGTTTATCATTGCTCTCTTACCACACATCAGAGTTCCTCTGATGCAACAAAGCTTTGCAGTCTGAGGTGCTGGAGATCACCATGAAGCTTGAATCATCCCCTATGGGAGAACCCAGCTCAGGTATGAGCCAAATATTGAGTCAGCGAACTAGTTTGTCGCTGTAGGTTGAAGATATGAAGAAAGACAAGGGAAAAGACAAAAGAGAAGAAATATGGTGTACCAGATACAGATCAGAAGGCCATGATAAGGAACAATGCAGAAACAAACATCACCCTGCTGAGTTCTATTACATGCAAAAATATGTTCGGACACCTACAAATTTGTATTGTGTGTTCTGCAAGTCAGTAGGGCATGATGATAGGGATTGTAGGGCCTATGATCTCATGCATGAAAGGTCAAGAGATATATACAAGATTCAAGGTGAAGTACAACAAGAAGGAAACAATACACAATATAACTCTCCAGGAAGAGAAAACTTCAATCCTTGTGGTGGATTCAGAGGATGAGGATGAGGAGGAGGTATGGACCAAGGTTGAGGACAGATAATCTATTATAACTGTGCACAACCAGGACACTTAGCAAGGGACTGTCAGAACCCTTGCACTACTTGCATCTACTATAGTTCGTTTGAACATGTTATAGAAGATTGTCCTGTGATGCTAGCCAAGCTTCATGAAAGACGAGGACCTCAACAACACCCGCAAGTGCAACTGATATATGCTGAACCTCGCGAAGAATACCCTATAGTTGTTTTTATCACTTGAGGATGCACTGCTACAGGAGAGGATAGACTGACCCAAGAAAAGACTACAGAAGACTCATGAATTAGGAAAGTTGCAGAGAAGATCCAGACTTTTGATGCAAAGAAAGAAAGACAAATATTTGAGGAGGAAGAAAAAGAGTTCAAAGTAGATCAAGGTTATTCATCAAAGAATTGACCATAAATAAGAGAATATGGAATGCCTCAGGAATTTGATCAGTTTGCTTCGCTGAAAGAAGGAAAAGAGGTAAGAAAGCTCATGTAATTTTTATATACTTGTATTAAGTTGATTCAGGATGAAAAAGTTGTATAAGAGCTACAAAGCTTAATCAAACAATATGAGCTAGGAAGGATAGACCCCTTACTGAATAGGGCAGTACACCAAATTGCAAGAAGAATAAAGACAAATAAGGAATTACACTTGAATGCTCAAATAGGAGAGTCTGACATAGACTATGTGGTCCTTAACTTATGGCCGGAGGTCAATGTCATGACGAAGCAAACTTGGGCACTGATGGGAAAACCAAAGTTGATCTACTCCCCTATCAGGCTTAGGATGGAAAAGTAGCAAGATGTAAGCCCCTTTGGAAGATTGGAACATGTCCCTGTGGACATCGACGAAGTAAGAACGTTTGTAGAATTTGAAGTAATTGAGATAGTTGATGACAACTGTCCTTACCCTGCGCTGTTAGGAATTGATTGGGCTTTCAATAATTCCACTGTGGTTGATTTAAAGAAAAGACGTATGACATTTGAAAGAGATGGCCTTAGGGTCATCGCACCTTTAGATCAAGATAAAGGTCAGCTATTGTTATAACCCTAAATTGCACCAGACATGCTTACCTGGCATCAGGCCATCTCATTTTCCTTCTTTGCCAAGTCACCACTGAACAAACTCTTAAAAAACACTCCTTTTGAAGGCATACACACCTTGTTCCACTACTACATGCATATATACGTTGGCTAACCCAATACAGCCCGCGTATACCTAAAAAGCATGAAAAATGGAAAGTTACAGATGAAAATTTCAGTTTTGGGTAAGTTAACTGAACTGATTGACCGCCCATATCTGGTCACTCGACCAAATCCCTATCTCTTCCTAGCCTATAAAATAAGGGGTAGGGGTCCCATTTGGCAGGAGAAAAAAAAGAGAAAATAAACTCTACCTAATTTTGCATTCCCCATGCCTCAACCTTTTGCAAATATTGTGTGAAGAAGAAACATATACAAGAGTAGTTGGAGCACAGTTGAAGAGGAGCCCATGACCAGATTCGAGGAGCAGTGGCCAATATCACTTTATGTAAGATATTCTTGTGAGATCAATAAAAGCATTACTTTTCCCGTCCAGCCATATGAGGTTTTCATTGTTTAATATTGCTGATATATTTATTAAATCTCTAACCCATTAGTTTATAGATCAAATGCATGTGGAGTTATTTGTTTGTCTCTTGTGAATGTAGGTCAGAATTAGGAGGAGAGCTGCAATCAAAGAGCGATCAAGCGTTAAGGGGATCAACATCAAACACTGAAACTAAGGTATGACCACTGGATCTTTATTAACCTTGTATTTGCATATGAATAATGGGGTTTAGGATTGGGTTGATGGTAAGAAGTAGGAAGCTTTACGTCATTTTTGCATGTATGATAAAACCCTAATTGCTAGTCCGTAGGGGGGATTTCGCACCCACAACAGAATTGGCGACCGTACTGGGGATCTCTAGGGTTTTCCAAGGATTAATTTTGGGTATTTTAGAATTGTTTTAGTACTTTGCTTCTGAGTTTTGCAAAAATCTGAGCCTGTAGGGATTCTGTTTTTCTATACCAGTATTCCCCACAAGAGTGCTTGGCTATTTGATTTTCATTCCGGAAATTTATAGAGGTATACGCGACCTGCAGAAGCCCTACCCACATATACATGTGCCCTGCCTTTAGATAGCCTGCTTATATAAGATGGGATGCTGAAGTGTTAGTTGCATGCTCTAATCCAAGATTCTTTTAAGAGAGGTAGTCATCCTCTTTCTCTTTCAGAAGCGATCCCTCTCAGGGGGTTTCCTATATTTGGTCATTGTCTCTGTGTTGCAGTCTATAGCCTAGGAACATCTTCAGGTTAGCTTTGTTTTAAGAGAGTGTCTTTGCAATTTTTCTTTGCCAAATAATTTTTCTCTATCTCCAGGGACTCTGGTCACCAATACCAGTGCTCCTTGCTTGTGCTTGATTGTGTTTTTCTGTTTGTGAACATTTCATAGAGCTATACATGCCCTGCACTAGCTCTGCATGTGTGCATACACACTCTGACCTTATACAACTCGTGTATATACGTTTGTTGTTGAGGTGACAGTCGCGTATCCGTGTCAGGGAGATATTTTGACAGAGAGAGGCATTCATCCTCTTACCTGTCAGAAGGCAATCTTAGAAGAGGTCTTTTTGGTCTTTTCACTGGTATCTGTGATCACAGTATGTAGCCTAGGTTTGACCATAGCATAGTTTTTCTTTTTATCAAAAATATTTCTTTTGTTTCCTAGCTTTTTAAACTTATTTTTAGCTTGAAATTTTAAGAAAAATGAGTTGTATATTAAAAAAAAATTCCCCCTCATGGCCCGGGAGGGGGCATGAATCATACATTCATCAGTTTATTTTAGAATCTTTTGTTATTCCTATTTTGATTGGAAGAAAATATATATAAAAAAAACTTATCTTTTTAGATCTCTTTCTTTCTTAGCATTTGCTTTGCATTGTTATTTGAAAAAGAAAAATAAATTAGCATAGTGTTGTGTTTTCTTCTCATCTTAAAAGCATTTCAAAAGAAAAATAAGAAATATAATTCATCTTTGCTAGTGTTCTTATAAGTTTCATTTTTCACAAGTGTCTTAACAACATCAGTTGCACTACCATACCCCTTTTGAGTAAATCAAGCCTTAAAAAGAATGCTTAATTAAAATTAACTAGAATTTGTATATTTGTAGGGTCAACCAACTAGTTTAGGGTTAGGGCTTTGAATTAGGTTGGATAAGAAACTCTTCAATTCCATTGAATCAAACATTGGAGTCTGAGTTAGGGAGTGTTAAATTCTAGTAAACGTGAAAGTTATCCGGGACCCCCCTCTAACATAGGGGCTAAACATGAGGTCGCGTAAGGAAAGGTAGCAGAGATAACCCCTCCAAAGCCGAACCAAGCATAGTGGAGAACACATATAGAGGGCATGTCTTAGGATTCTGTCGATTGCATTTTCCATGGAGCTTCGTGGGTCTCGAATCCATTTGAGGTCCTCAGTTGTCTTCCGGACCACTTGATTTCGATACCCTTGACAGATTTCGGGCTTGATACCCTACTCATTGTGGTCTACCCGACTGTCAACTGTACCCGCCTGGTGACTATTCGCGAGCTAGCAACTTAGTTTCCTTTATTCTAGGGACTTACACAGGTGACTGTGGGGGTATACCATGCTACCTAGGGAAGATGTCGGGCCACGCTTTGCAGAGCATACCTGGAGGGTGCTTCTGTATTCGATTTTCACTTGCATCGATAAGTTGCTCTAGTGTTGGCTGGCGTAACTATTCTTCCAACTAGTTAGTCATTTGCTTGATTTTCCTTTAGGAACTTTTTGTGTGTGCTCTATGCTCCTTAGTTTTCCATAGTGAGTTAGTTAGTCATTTCTTTGGGTCTCTGACCTAGGGTGGTAGACCGCCCACTCCGCCTATTGTGAGGAATGTTTGGTCTTCTGCTTAGAAACATGGATCTGCCTCTTTATATGCATTGTTTTGATACCACTGGTTCACAAGAGTCAGGGTGTGAGACTTTTATAGACTTGAACGATCCTGAAAGGAGAGAACCTGTGCATAATATCTTCATGGCTAAAGTTCCCAACGATACCAACCAAGGAACCTCTTCGCAAGGGGATTCTTATGCTTTTCCTTTCTTGGGAAACGTTGGTGTCCCTTTGATAGCCACTTTGTACATTCCTAGATTGAATGTGGGACTACCGGTTTGGTTGGGTACCATTCCAAATGTCCCGAATGCTCTTGAAACTTCTCAGTTGAGAACCGTATGTCATGGGCACCATGTTGATGTTCCTTCATCAACAAAGTATTCTCCTCCTCCTTCTCCTGCCCCTGGTGAAAGTACAATTACTAGTAACCAGAAGCCTAAACAAAGTATGAAGAGGAAGAATAGGAAGAAGAAATCACCAACCTCTGCGAGCCATGTTGGAGATAGGCCCTCAACCTCCACAAGTCATGTTGAAGACCAACACCCACCCTCTGCAAGTCATGCTGGGGGCAAGCACCCAGCCTCTGCCAGTCATGCTAGGGGCAACCTCTACCAGTCATGCTGGGGGAAAAATTCCAGTCCCTTCTAGTCATCTTGAAATAGGTCTATAGCCTCTGTGAGTCATGTTATTGACCCATCACCAACCTCTGCAAGTCATGTTGGAGATGTGCAACCAACCACTCCCAGTCATGCTGGGGGAATTGATTCTATTGAGAAACTTAGATGGATAGGATGTAAACCTAAGTTCCCTTGTAAGATTTGCAAGGGAGATCACCTTACTCATTGATGCCCTGACATTCCAGAGGTACAAAGATTGTGGTCCCTGTCTACAAGCTCTTTTGATTCTGAGTCTTATGAGGTTTCCTCACAATCTATTCATCCATTGGTTGCAAAAGTGGTCATGTCAATGCAGTCATTGGCTGATCCCACTCCTCTTTTTGGGGGTGAGGTGCCTTTAGACCATGTAGTCTAACAACCTATTCAACCATTGGTTGCGAAAGTGGTCATGCCGATGCAGTCATCGGATAATCCCACTCCTCTTTTAGGGGGTGAGATGCCTTTAGACCATGTAGTCTCATAGCCTATTCAGCCATTGGTTGCGAAAGTGGTCATGTTGATGCAGTCATCGGATGATCCCACTCTTCTTTTTGGGGAGTGATGTGTCTATCAGTGAACATTTCTGGTTCAGTATTTTTAGAACAAGGGGGCATTCCACTCATTTCGAGCACACCCCCTCCAAGCCCTAGGATGGTTTCCTTTGATTGGAATAATCTTGCTGAGCCTCGTCTTCCTTCTTCTACACCTTTTCAAATAAGGGTTTAAGTTAATTCAAAAAACATTTATTGATGTATTGTGGATGAAGGAGCCTTTGCAAGTATTTTACCCTCCTCAGTTTGGAAATTATTGGGATCTCCCAAGCTTGTGTCTTCTTCCCATGAGCTATTGGATTTTGATAGACATCCTAGTGAATATTTTGGGGTTCTTCCTCAGTTACCTATCTTGTTAGGTGGGAAGACTGTCCTTGTTGATGTTACAATGGTGCAAGGTCTGTTAGATTTCAATATGCTTCTCGGGCGTGATTATGTATATGCTGTGAATGATGTGGTATCTATGCTCTTTCAGTTGATGCATTTCCCTCATAATGGAATAATTTTCACTATTGACTAGCTGGCATCTGATAATCACCATCCTAATTCAACATTTTTTCAAACTACCCCTTTACAGGTTCCTAGTGTTTGTGTAGACTCCACCCCGCTACGGGTTAATTATGTGGCATCTTATCCTCGGTGTTCAATTTCTTCTGAGCATGAACCTGTGCAATCATGATTTCCTTCTCGAGACTTGAAATCAACAATTGATCCTTTGGTTTATCCAATTGGGGGCATGGGATCCCTTGCTTCCCTCTCTTGGTCCAAGTGGGATTGAATATCCTTCTGAGTCTGATCTCATTGTTTGTAGATCCTCGAGCCCTCATGATTGTGATTCTTCGCTGATAGACTCTACCAGTCCTATCCAAAACCTCCATCATCATATGGAGTATGGTCAATTTACTTCACCCTTTGGGACTGTTGACCCTCGTTTGCGTGATTTCTGAGATTTTGAATTGCCTTCATATGAGGCTATCCTTGAAGCCATGACTACGGTTTCTATACCGTGGGAGGGCTTACACCGTGGTTTGTGTTTTATTCCCTTTTGGGAGACTTTTCAAGTTGACTATCGAAGAGACTCTTGGTCTGAGCCTAGCAGCGAGCTCTACCTGAACCAGTTTCATACGTGAGTCGTAGCCCCCATAGGTCTTCTTTTAAGCCCTTTTCAGACCCTCTAAACATGAAAAGATTGCCGAGTGATCTTGTTTCTCTTCACACTCATTAAACTGAAATTTGAAGGAACGTCTGTCCGATGGTAGTTTACTCCTTTTTCGGTTCGGATGGTCAACTCTATGAACAAAGGTATACTCTAGAAACCTTGATTCTCTAGAAGAGTATTCTCAGGTACAATTTTAACCCTTTTTCGGGCCTAAGGGACTAAAGTTACAAAAAAGGAACCTCCATGGAGTCCATAGTTAAGCTCTTTTCAGACTCCCTAAAATTGAAAAGATCGTTGAGTGACCTTGTTCCTTCACACTCATTAAAATGGTCCAGAAGAACATCATATACAGAGTCCATAGTTAAGCTCTTTTCAGATTCCTTAAAAATGAAAATATTGTTGAGTGATATTGTCCTTGTCACACTCATTAAAATGATTTTGAACAGATGTCTTTTTAGTGCTAGTTTACCCCTATTTTGAACTGACTAAGACTACCTTTCGAAAAGGTACCCCAGCGTAGTCTCCTTTTACATTTTTTTCAGACTCTCTAAAAATGAAAAACCGTTGAGCTTACCTTCTCTGGGTTCATTAAAAATACATCAAAGGACATTATCATTGTGTCTTGTTAACTGCATTTGCATTCCTACATCTTTGGCCTAATACTAGCTCCATGTTGCTCTCAACCGGACCATCTAAAGCATGCCTTATAACACAAGCCTTGTAACACTTTTCCTTTGCGTCTTGACACCTTGACCCCTGGAGGGATTTTTCCAAGTATGTTTCCTTATTTTGAACATCAGTCTGGTCCTTATGCCTATAACTAGTATGTTTGCGACACTCATTCCTCCTTTGTAATGTAGCATTCTTTAATTATTTTTCCAAAATTATTGAAAAAGACAAAAAAAAATCAAATATACCCCAAAAAGAGGAAGGGAAAAGTATTTTCTTTTATTCACAGCACAATGAGTCACCCTTGGACAAAGCACATCCTTCCATTTGTTCATCAAGCCTTGGGATTTAATATGACCTTAGGAATCTGTTCTCGCTACATAGAGCTGTGTCCTCCGTTTGGTTATTCTTCCAAACATTTGGAGAGTTTGCATTGCCTTCTACATCGTGAACTTATGTCAATGCCATGTTGCCTGAGTCTCATCATTTTTCATGATATTGTCTAAGGGAAGTTTATACCAAGCCTGAGTCGGCCCCTCTACAATTTGTCTCTTGCCTTCATGCTCGACCATCCCCAAAAGCCCAATCAGTCTTTGTTCGAAATCAATGAAGCCCCCAGGTTGATCCTCAAGATCCTCTAGTCCGTAACCAACGAGTCGTCAAAGACCTCTGGGTAGTGAAGTCGTACACTCATATTACACTCCTACACAAGTTATGAAGATTTTGAATTTATTGCTCGAGCTTTGAAGACGTCATCTCTAGCCACCAGAACTTCGCAGCTTATAGAAGATGAATACAATGCATGTATATCTTTTTGATTTCGAGATGTATATCCATTGTGTATTTCTCGCGGCTACACTCTATATGGTTATATGACATGGATCTGCAGTGTATTTGATTGGAAGCCATGATTTTATTTTATCCTGAGCATGGGTATGCCCACCTCGATGAGACAATTGTTATTTTGCAGATGGCACCTCTCGAATTCTGGTTCCTAGGCTCACTTGTTTGGTACGTTGGTTAATATTGGTAATGTATTTCGGCCATCAGATGCTCTTCTGACCTCACACATTAGGGAGCATCTGTTATAACCCTAAATTGCACCAGACATGCTTACCTAGCATCATTCCATCTCATTTTCCTTCTTTTCCAAGCCACCACTGAACAAACTCTTAAAAAAAATTCCTTTTGAAGGCATATGCACCCTACTCCACTACTACACATGTATATATGCTGGCTAACCCAATATAACTCACGTATACCTAAAAAGTAGGAAAAATGGAAAGTTGCAGATGAAACTTTCAGTTTTGGGTAAGTTAACTAAACCGATTGACCTCCCATATCTGGTCACTTGACCAAATCCCTAGCTCTTCCTAGCCTATAAAAGAAGGGGTAGGGGTCCCATTTGGCAGGAGAAAAAAAAAAGAAAAGAAACTCTACCCAATTTTGCATTCCCCATGCCTCAACCTTTTGCAACTATTGTGTGAAGAAGAAGCATATACAAGAGTCGTTGGAGCACGATTGAAGAGGAGCCCAGGACTAGATTCGAGGAGAAGTGGCCAATCTCACTTTATGTAAAGTATTCTTATGAGATCAATAAAAGCATTAGTTTTCCCATCCCGCCATATGAGGTTTTCATTGTTTAATATTGTTTATATATTGATTAAATCTCTAACCCATTAGTTTATAGATCAAATGCATGTGGAGTTATTTGTTTGTCTTTTGTAAATGAAGGTCATCATTGGGAGGAGAGCTGTAGTCAAAGAGCGATCAAGTGTTAAGGGGATCGACATCAAACACATAAAGTAAGGTATGACCACTGGATCTTTATTAACCTTGTATTTGCATATGAATAATGGGGTTTACGATTGGGATGATGGTAAGAAGTAGGAAGCTTTAGGTCATTTCTGTATGCATGATAAAACCTTGATTTCTATTTCATAGGAGGGATTTCCCACCCACAACAGCGATACACCGAACCTATCAGAGAATAATACCGCACATATGAACTGGAAAACATATACAAACTGACAGCCAAACAACAGGATTACATCAATCAGACTCAGAGGAAGCACTGGAGAACTAGTAGAACCATATGTATGAAGCATCTACAAGGAAATGTGCTAGATTAACTGGAGAAGTTCGTTGGATTAGGACAACAGTAAGTAACTTACCCACATTTGATGGTCTGAACCCTTTAGAAGCCTTCCTATCAGACTTTGAAGCAAGTGTACCAACATAAAATATATTTTTGGCAATGGATAAGGCCTTGAAAGACACACCAACAATATGGTGGGGGACACACAAAAGTAATATCACAGACTGGATACAATGTCATACTTTGATGACAACGCGATTCTCAGCACAAGCATAAAGCTGCGAAGTAAGGTACATAGGTTGAAGTTGCCCAAAGGATCATGTATGAAGCTACGAAGAGGACTCGAGCGACATTCCTCCAGAATAATGGGTGAAAATATTCATTAACACACTGGACACCACCCCTATCAACTGGTACCTTCAAGTGGAGCTGCACCTCATCACTGCAGATTGGGAAGGTATGACTCAAAAATTTTTAACCACCTTTTTATTTGAAAGTCAATATCCTTCATTAGATCAAGCATTACAGATTGTAAGACATAAGTTATTTGAGGAGGCCTCTAGCCTCCCCTTGGAACAAGAAGAGGACGCATGGACTGCGCCTCTCCAGAAACTACAAAGCTGTTATAACATCAATGTTGATGAAGACGATGATCCGAGGAAGGTGAACATCGTAGAAACAAAAGGCCAAAGAGATATGGAAGGACCTAGAGTTGAGCTGCCATTTATTGGACAACCAATCAATATTAAGAAGGTCAATATTGGAACAGAGGAGACACCGAAGCTTGCCAATGTGGGAAATTATTGGGATGTCGCTACCATTGACAATATTACAGAGCTATCGCATGAGTATCAGGACTTGTTCCCGACCAATTTCACTGATATGAAAGACATTAAAGGACCTATGGGAGAGATGAGGATCCCTTTGAAACCAGATGCTAAACCAGTCAAACAAAGACCCTACAGATTGAACCCTAAATATAAGAAGAAAGTGAAGGTTGAGATCGACAGAATGCTGGAAGCAGGGATCATAGAACTTGTCGAAGAGTCGGAGTAGATCAGACCTATGGTGGTGCAAGACAAGAAGACAGGCGAGATCAGGATCTGTGTAGATCTCAGGAAGCTGAGCAATGCTTGTTTGCATGAAACTTTCCCTACACCATTCATTGATGAAGTGTTAGATAATGTGGGAGGCCAGAAGGTATATTCATTTACAGACAAATTTTTAGGATACCATCATATTCAGATTTCCAAGGAGGATCGCCATAAGACCACGTTTTCCATAGAGTGGGGATCCTACCAATATACAACTATGCCATTTGGATTGAAGAATTCCCCAACCATATTTTCTAGGGTGGTGGTCGAAGCATTCAAAGAGTTTTTGCATAAATTTCTAAAAGAATATTTTGATGATTAGACTATTTTTAGTTTTTTGAAAAACCATATTTAATGTCTAAGGATAATGTTGGACAAATGTAGGCAGTCAAATTTCTTTGAATCTGAAGAAGTGCATCTGAGTATTGTTACAGGGATTGTTTGTTGATCCATCTAAAATTGCCATTATAGTTGATTTGCCGCCTCCTACTTTAGTCAAACAACTGCGCACTGCACTGGGACATACTGGCTATTAAAGGAAGTTCATCAAAGGATATTCCTAGATTACAACACCCATGGAGAAGCTTTTGAAGAGGGTCTGTCAGTTTAGTTAGACAGAAGAATGCCAACAGATCTTCAACACACTGAAACAAAAGATGGTTACCACGCCTATTCTGGTCTTCCCAGATTGGAGCAAAGAGTTTCATGTGCATGTCGATGCATCGTCTATTGTGTTGGGAGATGTGTTAGCACAACCAGGAACAAGATGCATCTACCATCCATTAGCGTTTGCTACTAGGAAGCTATCCACAACTAAAATTAATTACATCACTACTAAGAGAGAAGGATTAGCCATGGTGTATGCGCTACAGAAATTTCGCCACTACTTGTTGGGAGGACACTTTGAAATGTTTACTAATCACTCCACACTGAAGTACCTAGACAACAAGCTAGTGATGGGGAGGAGAATATGAATATGGATTCTGCTATTCCAATATTATGATTTTGAAATTGTAGTTAGACCAAGAAGAATGAACAAAGGTACTGACCACTTGTCAAGGTTGGAATATGGCGAAGAGCTGACCAGTTTAGAGGATACACTGTCGGATGCACCACTGCTAGCCATTAGGAATATTGATGACCACTTTACAAATGTAGTCCAGTTCCTGTCAACAAGAATGACACCTAGTAAGTATACCATTCCACGGAAGAAACAACTAGTCGTATGCACTGCAAAATTTTCACTTATAGCTGGACAACTATACAAGATGAGACCTGAGGATATACTAAGGAGATGTGTTATGGAGGCAGAGCGACCATTGATCCTTGTAGAATCTCATGAAGGAATCACAGGAGGACATTATGCATGGAAAGAAACTACGCAAAGGGTTTTGAGAGCTGGCCTTTGGTGGCCTACATTACATAGAGATGCTAAAGACTATTCCAAAGCCTACAATGTATGCCAAAGAGTTGGGAAATCATCCAGAAGAGATGAAATGACTTTAGCACCACAACTGACCCTACAATCATTTGAGAAGTGGTCCATTGACTTAGTGGGACCTATAAACCCACTAGGAAAGTGCACGGGAGCAAGGTACATCATCACTATGACATAATACTTGACTAGATAAGTTGAAGCCAGAGAAGTTAAGGAATGTAGTGCAACTACAACTACACGCTTCATATTTGGGGACATCATAACAGGTTTGGATGCCCAAGGATCCTTATGAGTGACCAAGCCATGCATTTCATCAATAAGACTGTTGAAGCCCTGACTGAGGAATTTGTAGTCCACCATCAGAATAGAACACCTTACCATCCTCAAGAAAATGGGATGTTTGAAGCATTCAACAAGATCTTGGAGACAACACTGATGAATATCTGTAGTGTGAACATGGATGACTGGGATTTAAGAGTACCAACAGTACTTTGGGCCTATAGAACCACCTATAAGAAACTAAAAATGCACACCCCTTTCAAGTTGGTGTATGGTCTCGAAGTTGTTTTTCCAATGGAATACCTGCTACCAAGCTTAAGAATTGTTACCTTTATAGATATGGATGACACTGGCACTATTTGTGAGAGACTTGTGCAGTCGGTCAAACTTGAAGAAGATAGATTTATTGTAGGATTCCATTAGTAGGTTTAGAAGGAAAGAGAGAAGGCTTATGTTGACAAGCACATCACGAAGAAGGCATTTGCACAAGGTGATTTGGTACTAGTATATGACAGTAATTTCATGAAGAATCCTGGGAAGTTCATAACGCATTGGCTCGGGCCATATGAGATCGCCTATGTTATAGAGGGAGGAGCCACACAAATGGATACTTTGAATGGAGTATGGAATAAAGGATTAGTGAACGAGAGTCGGTTGAAGTTGTACTATGACAACCAGATGCCTCGCAACTCTTAGTAGAAGCAGGAAGAAAAGGGTCTAGGTACCAGGTGTAGTTAAAACTGGGTACCAGACATAGAAAAGACAATTTGCACAAGGAAGGAAAGGAGGCATAGAGCATAAAGAAAAGGCTACACTGTGCAGTCTAAATTCAAAGTAAAACGTTAGGATCAGATATGAAGTGCCTCACGCTGAGTCACAGGTGAGTGTTGGGGGCTTGTTGGCCCTTGGTTATGGAAGAAAATGAATATCAAGGAAGAAAAGGTGAAAAGCAAACTACGTGGAAGACACAATGACTGTTACTGGGTCGAAGTGAGCAAAAGAGCAGAAAAAACGGAGTGAAGTAAGGAAAAGAAAGCCATTGGACGAGGAGATCGAGGATGATAGATCAATAAGGAAGAAGGATCATGGACAACTCAACAAGAGAAAAAATCCACCGTTGGACACTTTGGAGCACCGCGCAAGAAGGAAGGAAAGATAGGCTGGCGAAGCCCAAAAAATGTGGGTCAAGTTGTCCTAGGGTTTTAGACACCTAGGGATTTGGTATCTAGGGTTTTGACACCTGGGTATTGACCTAAGGATGTCGATGAGATATTGTAATGTATAAATAAAGGTCAAGAGGACCTGGTTTGGGTTGTTGTCATTGTTGCTATTGTTCGATCTAGTTGTATTGTTGATGTGAGTGATTATTTTTGTGCGAGAGAGAGAAGTGCTAAGTGTGAGAGCCTTCTAGTGTTGTAGTATCTCCAGCTAGGTGTGGAGATCAAGTCCTGTAGCTGGGTGCACATGAAGGGGAGAGGAAGAAAGAAGAAGACAAAGATCTGCTAGCTGAGAGCACAGACAAGAACTGTAGGCTTTATCATTAATATACTATAAGCACAGTTCTGTGGACGTAGCCCTAGAGAGAGGGTGAACCACGTATATCTTGTGTCCTATGTGTGATTGATGCTCTATTCTTTGTCATTGATATACTATTATTTCATTTCTATGGTAGATCATATCTATAGTTGTGTGGAGTATATCTAGGTTCATAAGTGGTATATGCATGCTGTATTTCCCTAATCGTTGATCCCCTTGATATTCCCCTTGGTTGTAGACATTTATGTCCTCTAACTCCCTCATAGTTGCTTCGAGTGAGACTGCGTCTTCCTCGCAAGTGTTGCTAAAGGGCCAATAGATAGGGCTTGTTGGTGTGCTCTTGGAGTGAACCCTAGGTTTTCCCCTACGCCAACAGGAGCGCTAACCTGTTTGAAGGAGTCTTGGATTGTTGAGGAAAATTAGGGATAAATCCCCCTCATCTATGGAATTAGTTGGATTCGAATCTGAGTTCAAAGATGGATCTTAGGGAGTATCCACAACTGATGGAGAAATATCCTCAACCTATCACAAAAATCTCTAAGGTGGTTGTGCCTCTCCAAGCCTATGTAAGGAGGTCTCTTCATAGTGAAAGGGAGAGACATGGAAGGCTTCAAAATTATGATCTCATAAGGAAGATATCAATGAATCATATTCAGTTTGTGGATCATTTGAGCAAAGTTTGTTGAGAAAGAGAGCTTGGTGAAGCTACTGCATCTACATCTATGGTTGTAAGTACTTTGCTTTGTTTTCATTAATATATATGTTCTTGGATTGTTTCCTTCAAAATTATGTTTATCTACATGAATTTGTCTTTAACAGATAGATCTGGTTTCAATCTAATCATAGTAGAATAGGAAGCATGTTTTGTCTTTGATTGGATTGCAGGTCTTGTTGAAGATATTGGAGATCGGAGCTCAACTCGGACTGAGCGAGGACAAACATCGAAAAAGGTACATCCTCTTCCTCTTATCTATACAATAGTTTATCTAGGTTTAAAGGGATGTCAGTGACCAACGTTAGCACCTTTCTGTCCTGGTCTTAGGAGTCTAGAGACCAAGAGGGGATTCACTTGTCCGCAGGGGGATTTCCCTGTAACAAAAAGCTTACTAAAGTTTCCCATTTTATTCCATTGAATTCAACGCAAAAAGAAACTGACATTTCTAAGATATACATGTGTGAAGTTGCTAAGTTGCACAATGTACCTAAGACAATTGTGTCTGATAGAGATTTCAAGTTCACTTCAAACTTTTGGAATGGGATATTCAAAGGATTTGGAACAAATTTGAATTTCAACACAACATATCACCCTGAATAAGATGGTAAAATTGAAAGGGTAAATCAGGTGATTGAAGATATGCTCAGGATGTATGTGATGGATAATCCATCAAAATAGGAATACTACCTTCATTTGGTAGAGTTTTCTTACAACAATGGGTATTATGCATCTTTAAACATGATCCCATTTGAAGCACTTTATGGTAGAAATTGAAACATGCCAGTGAGTTGGGACAACCTAGCAGACCGCACACTAGTTGGGCTAGATCTACTATGGGAAATGGAGGAGCAGATGGTAAAGATAAGGAAAAATATAAAGTATTCCCAAGATAAGAAGAAAATTTGCATAGATAAAGGAAGAACCCTTAGGGAATTTGGAGTCGATGAACACGTGTTTCTGAAAGTGAAGGCTAGGCACAGTTCCATGAAGTTGGGAAAGTGCTCTGAGTTAGTAGTGTGCTATTGTGGGCCAATTGGAATCATTGAAAGGATTGGTCATGTTTCCTACATGCTTGCATTTCTTGCGTCCTTGTGTATTCATAATGTATTCCATGTGTCATTACTTAAGCAGTATGTACCTGATGTTAATCATATTATTGATTGGAATGTGATTCGGGTGGATCCAGAAGGTAGATTTCAAGTGCAACCAATTTGCATATTGGATCGGAAAACCAAGCATCTCTGAAAATGAGCCATGGAGATGGTAAAGGTCCAATAGACATGTCACGGTCATGGGGATGCAACTTGGGAGCACGAGGATGCTATGGGAGTAGAGTATCCTTATATTTTTGAAGATTTTTCAAATTTTCTATGTACATATGTATACGATGCACTAAGGACAGTGCATAAATAAGGGGGAGGGGATTGTAATGTCATTGATCTGGGACCCTTTGTAATTGTACATATAGGCCAGTGAGATGTTGGTACTAATTGTTTTATGAAATGTATATATAGGTTGGTGAGCCATTGACACCTCGTTTTGGTGTTGCACAGATTTAAGTAAGTGCGTGGATAATTGTTATAAAGACATAGTGCACACATTTTGTGTGTTGTGAACACCTGGGTAAGTGTGCACATTTCACCGTGTTGCACTGTTATAGGAAAATCTCCCTGCGGATAGGTAGATCTCCTCTTGAGAGCTAGACTCTTAACTCTTAAGACCAAAGATGCTTATCATGGACACCGACTTCCTTTTAGATCTAGATAAACTAATGTGCGAGGAGGAAGGAGAAAATAAGTACCTTTTACTGGTGTTTTTCCCTGCATGGTCCGAGTTGAGATCCAATCTTGAACTCCTCGATGATCCCTGTAGACAAACAAAGATACAACCAGCTTCCTACTCTACTGAGATTAGCTCGAAATAGATCTATCTATTAGATACAAATTCATGTAAGATCAAACACAGAATTGAAAGAAACAGGCCAAGCATATTATATTCATAATAACAACAATGGAGAAAAATTACAACCATAGATGTGAGTGCAGTAGCTTCATCAAGTTCCCCTTGTCCAAACCCTTTCTTAAATAGTCCACACATAGAATGTTGATGCTCCCAATGACATACCACTCATGAGATCATAAGTTTGGTATAATTCTCAATCTCTATTCCCGCTCCTCCATGGAAATCCCTCATTATATAAGATTTGGAGACTTAACCACCATGGAGATGATCTATCATCAGATCCACTAAGAAAGGGATCTCTAATATATTTAGGGACAAAATATCTCTTAAGGATTTTGGGGAGTAAATATCTCTCAAGGATTTTAAGGAGGAAATATTTCAACCATGCATGAGATCCTCCACCTTCCCTAAAAAGAAACCAAATGTGAGGTGGATCCTCACACTTAATTACTTTCTTTTTCATGAATATTAATAATAATTCATGTGCACTATTCGTACACTTAATCAATTTCTTTTCCATGAATATTAATAATAATTCATGTGTACTTAGTATTTCTTTGCCTTCATGTAATATATCCCTCCTCGACATTGACTAGGCACTGTGAGATAGGTTATTCCATGGTGTCAAGGTGTATGCGAAACTTATATGACACTTTACGACACTTAGGGCGAGGTACCTAGGTGTGCAAATTTCATGTGTAACATGCACACACTTGGATAAGTGTGCGATAATGATGTTAAGCCCTAATATTGGCTCATTACCCCTTAATTGGGGCATATTAGATTAGTAATGTTATTTTATTTATGTTGTATTTAGGCCATTAGTTGTAATTTAGATTAGTAATGTTATTTTATTTATGTCGGCTTTAGGCCATTAGTTGTAATTATACCTCCTCGTCTCCTATATATACCAAGGAGACATTTTCATTT
>SNQJ01S0009943.1:71890-86497 GCA_010110895.2 Picea sitchensis | reverse complement strand
ATCTGTGTCTCGTACTTGTGAATGAATGCTGTGTGTGATTGTTGTTCGTTATACTATCTGCTTTATGTTTATAACTCTGAATTTCACAGTAAAGACTCACTGCCACTAAGATTAATGACTCAAAGTGAAAAATGAGAGTAAATGGTTAATAATCTACACTAATTGATTCACCCCCCCCTCTCAGTTAGTTCATACCTGTAACATAAGGGTCTTCTTGATCAGCTCCATTGAATTATACCCAAGAACCAACCCTTATTTATGACCTCCTCTTCAATAACCCTTTGATATTTTTCAACTTTAATTTGAGGGACATTGTTGAGAATATTCCAACTCTGCAAAGCACTTTGAAAAGGAATGACTATGTCTTCAAACAAATTGGTATTCCTTGACAACCAAATATTTTCGCTACTCAGTTCCCATTCCATCTCCTAAGACAATCTTAAATTGTGTTAACCCTCTAGCCATTATAAAATCCCATAAACAATTATAACTCCTTCCAGACCTATGAAACATAAGGACAAAAGATAAGCAAGTGTGAAATTGTTTCTTTATTTACCCTACATAAGGAGAATCTACTAGGCCTAAACTTTTTCTTTTGTGTAGATTGTCCCATGTAATCACCTTATTATTTAATGCCAACCACATGAAAATATGAACTTTTAGAGGACATATGTACTCACAAACCTTTATCCATTACTAGGTGGGATCTTCTAACACATTTCCTTCATGTAACACCTTATATCCAAGCTTTGTAGCATAAGAGCCTCCAAGGGTATTCTTAGAACAAATTAATTCATCTTCATCTTCCTTAATCCTAGCATGATTAGATCCAAGGCTTGCAAGATAACCCTCCCATAGCATAGATTTGTCACCTTTGAGTCCTAATTGAAATTATGCCCTCCATTCAAGTCTCGAGAGAGATGTGGGGTTGGGATCTACAACCTAATCCAAAGTAAACAACCCCTTTTCACTAAGAATATTAATGAGGTTTCTCGGTAGTCTAAAGTTCTCACCACATCAAACCCAAGGATTCCCCTCCCCCACTCAACATTATCCTACGACCATCACCTACCTTCCATACAAGCCACCTTCCAATAAGAGGAAAAACCTTTATTGTTTCCTTCCAAATAATTGAGACATTATGTATGGGTTTGGAAGGAGATCTTATCCACTCCTCAACTAAAGAGGACTCTATATACTTCTATTGGACCACTTGGAACGATAATCCTTTACTTGATATCAACGACTAGATATTTTTAGTTGAAAGAGAATACACAAAATTGAAAATGTTTTTGAGTCCACATCCTCCCATTTCCTTTGGGATTGTGAACCTTTTCCACTTTAACAAGGGTGTGATTCTTTTATCCATTCCCCTATACCATAAAAAATTGTAACTTATTCTTTTAAGCTTATCTAGCACCCCTTTAGGTATGAGATCCAAAGACATCTAGTAAACTAGAATAGCTTCTACCATTGATTTCACCAAAATGAGCCTTCCTCCTATTGACAACCAACAATTACACCACAATGAAAGTCTCTTTTCAACCCTAGTTATTATCCAATCCTGATATTTCTTTCCATAATCATTTGGCTTGATATAGAAACCAAAATACTTCAATCCACCTTGCAGTTCAATATTGTTGGGTTGTTATACTCTTCACAGTGAAATTCGAAGTTCGAGGTGGATTGAACAGGTAAAGTCGAAGTCAAAGTAATCGACGAAAATTCGAAGAGGTCAATCGACAAGAGTTCGTTAGGCGATCAAATGGAAACCAAATGAAGACTGAATGGAGGTCAATTGGTAATCCGACTTGGTAGTCAATTGTAACAGAATCCTGAGATTCGCAGAATTTGTAGCCAATGATATGCATGGATCTGTAACTATTTTTTGGTGCCTTTCTTTAGGGTTTTTCCTGTTATAATTTTAGAAGTTACATTTATCTTCTTTAACATTCATTAACAATTGCATGTAATAGGATCATTGAAATATAAACAATCACATAACACAAGATATATCCTAGGAAACCCTCATGGGAGAGAAAACCCCAAAACCAATTCTTCAGTATAGATTCCTTCAACCAGTACAATGTCACGTTATAGCTCTCCGCAAATAGACCAAAACCAAGATACCAAAGACCAAGAAACCAAGACCTCCTACGCTAGACCTTCCTTGATATGCTCCAAATACACAAGAGAAGGTGAGTTGTGTGTGTGTGTACAAATGAGAGGAACTCGACCTCTATTTATACACATAATTGACTCTCGAAAAGACGCAAGCCTAAGAGGGGTTGTTTTGACTTTTACAATAAGGATAACAATAAATAATAATTTATTTTGAGTCGATTTATACAACAAGATTACAATAACCTTCTTGAGGTTTGATCAATACAAATACAAAAGAATATCTTCTGTAGTTACATCAAAATATCAACACTCCCTCTTAACTAGGAAGGTATTCTTTGTTGCCACATGAGCTCATGACCATTGATTGTTGAACATATGAATCTATACATCATCGGATATCCATAGTACAACATGAATTCACATCCAATGCATCCAAGGCCTATGGGTAGCTCTCAAATAGCTTCAATATGTCACCATGACATCCACTACCCTGCAATGCATCTATACCTCATCATGTGCACCCTTGTGACTTCACAGTCAATGCATCCAAGGCATGTGGGTAACTCTCAAATAGATACTACATGTCCCCAGGATATACACTACCCCTCAATGAATTTGTGCCTTGTCACTCCCTCTGAAGAGGGACCACATCAAGTTTATCCCTGAAGTGCTCGAATTTAGTCCTTAGCAGTGGCTTGGTCAACACGTTCGCAACCTACTCCTCGATAGTCATGTACTGGAGCCTCACTACTCCCCTCTACACCATATCACTGATATAGTGATATTTGTTCTCGATATGCTTCGAATTGTCATGGAACACCAGATTCTCTGACAACTTCATGCAACTCTGGTTGTCACACCAAATGCAGGTTGCCTTCAGTTTGAGACCAAATAATCTAGACAACAGCTTTTGAAGCCACACTGCTTCTCTACATGCTACACATGTTGCCACATATTCAGCCTTAGTCATATTGAATGCTACACATGACTGCTTCATGTTGCTCCATGAAACCATACTGGAGCCTAGACTAAAGCAATATGTTGAAGTACTCTTCTGATCAGGAATAATTTTGGCCCAATCTAAATCTGAATATCCATATAACCCGAACTCATGGTATGTCACATACCTGATACCATAATCTAATGTACCCTTAAGGTACCTCATCACATGTTTCGTTGCGACTAAATGAACCTGTCTAGGTTGCTCCATATTCTGACTCAAGGTGTTCACAACAAAACATATATTTGGTCTCGTGTTTTTCAAGTACATCAACTAACCCACCATATACCTATATAAAGTAACATCCATAGTCTCTAAAGTAATATCCTACAACAACTTTATATTTGATACCATAGGTGTATCCATTTCCTTGCAATCCAACATCCCGAACCTCTTCAAGATTTCCACTGCATACTTCCCTTGATTTAGAAAGATCTCATCCTGTCTCTACCACACCTCAAGACCCAAAAAATAATGCATCATCCTGAGATATTTCATCTCAAACTCAGCAACAAGTTTTCTCTTACATTCTAAGATGATATTTTCCACACCTGTTAGAAACAGGTCATCCACATACAATAGTATTATTACCATAGCATCATTCACAACCTTAAAGTAAAGGTTAGGATTTTCACTACTCTTTGTAAATACTAAGCTCTTCATAAAATTGTCGATCCTGCCATACCATGCTCTCGGTTCCTGCTTTAATCCATATAAATCCTTCTTCAATCTACACACATGCATCTCCCTGTCATGTACCTCGAACCCTTGTGGTTGCTCCACATATATTTCATCTTTTATTTCACCATTCAAGAAGGTTGTCTTCACATCCATCTGATGCACCTTCGATTTCATTACTGCAACCAACGACATTATAGTCTTGATCGAGGTATATTTCACCACGGGATAAAATGTCTCTTCATAGTCAATGCCCTCCTTTTGAGAGAATCCTTGAGCCACAAATCTAGCCTTATATTTTACATTACTTCCATCATTTGCATGTTTCATCTTGTAGATCCATTTTGAACTTACTACTTATTTATCCTTCGGTATGGGGACCACATCCCATACATCATTCTTTAATATGGATTGATATTCCTCCCCCATGGCATCCTTCAATACCCTCTTTTCTGCAGCCTCTTCATAACTGGACGGTTCTGCATCCATGATATCACACAAACATGCCACATAGCTGGAATATAGTTTTGGATTCTTACTTTCCCTGAGATAATTTTCTGGGGCACCATATCTTTCTGCATATCTAATGAGCTGTTGTGCCCAATTTGGTATTCTCTTGTGAGAAGGCATCTCTGCTAGCCTCTGAGGTTCTGCCATGTCATTATCCTCATGAATGACTTCCTTTGGTTCAACTGCTTCTGCCTCTAGAACTCTAGTAATTTCATTCTTCTCCTCATGAACCTCTTTTGCACAGTCATGTTTTGATTTGCTAAAAGTTGCACTCTCATTGAAGGTGACATCTCGGCTAATATCAACTTTCCGGTGACTAGGAATGTATATCATGTATGCCTTCGATGTGTCACTGTAACAAAAAAATATCCCATTCTTTCTGAATGGATCCAATTTTGTCCTCTTTTCCTTGGGGACATGCACAAATACGGGGAAACCAAATATCCTTAGATGGTTGACTTTCGACTTCTCTCCTGAAAACATCTCCTCTGGTGTCTTGCTTTCAAGTACTTTGTGGGGATTTATTTTCTGCACGTACACTACAATCTTTGCTGCTTCTTCCCACAGATGCATAGGTAGATCTTGATCATGGATCATAACCTACATTACTTCCATGAATGTTTGATTCTTCCTTTCTTCTACTCCATTCCATTGAGGATTGTAGGGAGTAGAAATCTCCCTCTTAATCCCATATTCCTTACAATATTCTTTGAATTCCTCTAAAGTGAATTCTCCTCCATTATCTGATCGCAAGGTATTTATCTTCTGCTCTATCAATTTTTCTTCTAGTGCCTTAAATTCTTTGAATTTTCCAAACACTTCATTATTTTCCTTCAACAAATAGATCCAAGTTTTACGTGAGTAATCATAAATAAAAGACACATAATATACATACCCTCTAAGTGAAGTTGTTGACATCGGTTCACACACATACGAGTGCACAATTTCCAATACTCTTTTGGCTCTGCTATCGCTGTTGGGAAAGGAGTGCTTCACGTTCTTACCTTGTGCGCAACCCTTTCACACGCCGTCTAGTTTTGCCTGGATATTTGGTAGTCCTGTCACCATCTTTCTCACACTCGATAGGGCCTTGTAATGTAGGTGAGAAACTATCTTGTGCCATAATTCATTGGGATTCACAGTGTCATGAATTAATGTCGAATCTAATCACCCTTTCAATTTGTAGAGTCCTCCCTCTTGAACTCTAATCACCACGAAATAATCAAAAGTCTTCCCTCTAGGCCACATCAGAACTTGTCCATCAACAAATGAAACTATGTAACCCTTCTCATCCATTGTTGAAATCAAGAGAAGTTTCTTCTTCAATCCATGAACATAGAGAACTTCCTTCATCTTCATTAGCTTCATAAGTCTAACTTGTAGGAGGCTTCTCCTACTCCTTTGATAGGATATTGATATACATCTCCCAATTTCACCTTGTGCAGTGAATCCTTATGAGTAAGGTTAGACAAGGATTCTTTATAACCTATCATGTGCTTGGAAGCACCACTATCCACCAGCCAAATGTCACTTCCACAAGTGACAGTTCCTGTAAAGGTTGAGATAAGAACATACTCCTCATTACTTGATTCATCTTCCTTTGCAACCTTCTTGGGTGGCTCATCATCTTCAGTTGTATGAACATGATTCCTTTTACCCCCTTTCTTTTCCCTCAGTCTTTGAATGAGGGAACACGTCCTAGCAATGTGTCCTATTTTCTGACAACAGAAACATCTGATATTTGGGTTATTTCTTCGGCCCTTCTGAAACTTCTTGGGTGAGGGAGGGTTCTTTCTTACTCTTTCCTTTCCTAGTGTGGGAGGCTAGGGCTTGATCATCATATGTCATATTATCTTATCTTTTTTTTTTCCTTGCTTCTTCTTGGTTGCAATATTCCCATATCCTACTGAGCTTGGGTAACTTCCTTCTTGAGCATATCCCTTGAATAAATTCATCTCGTGACCTTGGGAAGCCATTCAAGGTGGTCATCACCATTTCTTCTCCATTCACTATATCACCAATGGCTTATATCTGCTCCTTGATCTAGTTCACTCTTGAGAAGCAAGAGTGGATGGTTTTTGAATTTTGCATCCTCACGTTCTTTAACTGAGTTCTCAAGGTCATTCTTCAGTTGACATTGTTTCCTTCAAATAGACAGGTTAAGGAATCCATCATTTCTTTTGGAGTGGATAATGAATATATGTGATGAATAATATGGTCCTTAATGGAGTCTACAATAATCCTCTTTGCTTTGACCATATCCTTGTTGTTCTTTGCTTTAACCTCATCTCACTCTGGTTCTGAAACCTATTCTTTAGTGAAATTCTCTAGATCATGTTATTCTAGGAGGAGGGATACTCTATACCTCCAGGCTCTGAAGTTATCATCTCCCTCCAGCTTCTCATCAATCTTGTTTCCGGTAGTCATCCTGCACCTAAATCACAAATTCTAGATTCTAAAGATCTAAACCAGGGAAAATATGTGCTCCACTGGGGCACAGTTTTTGGTGGTCTTGTCTTGTCTGGAAACCACTCATATCAAGAAAAACAACTCCTTTTGTCTTCTATATCCGTGACCTTTCTTCTATTCAGGCCTACTATGATACCATGTTATAATTTTAGAAGTTATAGTTATCTTCTTTAACATTCATTAACAATTGCATGTAATAGGATCAGTAAAAGATAAACAATCACATAACACAAGCTATATCCTAGGAAACCCTCACGGGGGATAATGATGAAAAGATATGCATTTATCTTACTCAAGCATTTTTTAATCTTTCTTGGCTAAGGCAAGATAGTATGGAATATTACCCTATGTTTATAGCCTCAAAATGTATTTCCTAATCCACAAGTATTAATTACAGGGGCTTAGGATGATTTTTTAAATAAAACAATTGTTGCAAAATATAACATTTTTATGTAATTTTCTGAATATAACAGATTACATAAAGTAAATGTGGAGATCAAAAGAAAAAATACCAAGTCACACATTAACACAAATGAGACAGAAAGCAATCACTTTATCTCATTCCAATAAATCAAAAGTATCATTCTCTTACAAAAATCCCTGTGGGGGCATGGACCAAGGTCAAACTTAGAAATCCCCGATGAAAACCATACAAAAGGACTTTGACAAGAAGTAAAAACTGAACTTTAAAATATGGATCAACTTGCCACAGACTGCTTCCCACTTGACTCTGCACAATATCCTTTATCATTCATGAAACTCAATTCATAAACAGACAAGTCTACACATACTATCAAAGATAGATCAACACCTCTGAAACAAGCATCTGAATGATATGATTCAACTTTGAACCTTGTTGTCTACAATAGGACCCTGCTTTCAAAAAGAGAATTAGGCCTTTAATGAATTGAAGAGTGAATGAAAACTGAACTATCTCAATAAAACTAAAGAGCAAACCTTAGTATGCTTTCTCCTTCTATTCTATCCTTGTTCTTCCTTCTCATTTGGTTTTTATGCATTCCAAATTAGTTGAAGTAGTTCAACTATCTCATTTAGTTAAGTTAATTAAAACTTAACTAATTTTAGTTTACGGGAAGTAATTATAATTAAGGGTATTTTAATTAAATAATAACTAAGTAGGTGGGACCGCTTGTGACTCCCTTTTATTTCTTAACAAAAATAAACATAATTAGACAACCAATTTATCACATGCCTCCTTGTGGCTCCCATAATTATTTCCACAATTTGAAATTTAAATATCAGAAATATTTCAAATTATATCCAAAATATGTAAATATCCACAATATTCCAAAACACAGTTTGTTGTCCAAAACTTCTTGCAGTCCATTGTCCTTAATAAATCAATTATAAACACATAATCAAAATCCATATTTGTCACTTTGAGAGGCAATTCTTCCCTTGTCAATGTTTTCCCCTTTGGACTTCCCAGAAATAGTCTTAGGTTAGGTGGAACCTTGAGGCTTGATCTCACTAATGACATGGGAGCAGTTGTCCCTCAAGTGCATACGGGAAGATACCGACTTGGCTGAGTCACTTGAAGGAGAGGAGGGAGCAACAATAGCTTTACCTTTGTCATGCACATGGTGAGCCTCGGTTTTGAGTCATTTTCTTGCATGGGAGGACTGTACATGTGAGTGTGGAGGGGAAATTTGAACATTTGGGTTTACAGGTGGTGGAGGAGGAGGTAATGACAAGTTTGGCCAGCCACATTGGTGGGAGACTGTTGGGTGAACAATCTCCTGCCATCCATCATTCTCGAGAACTTTAGGTTGCAAAGATACATGGGGAGGCACAGGGATACCGGGAACATTTTGGGGCTGGAAGGGAGGCCTCTCTGGTTTATACTGGACTATCCCTTGCCCAATCCCATTGAAAAACCCAACTTGAAAAAGCTGGTTCAACTTCTGTGGATCGACATTGAAATGTATTGAGAATCTGGGCCTTCTAGGCCCTCTGTTCCAGTTACCTTTGCCCCTATTGTTTCAGCCATAACTTCCTTTGCTGAAGAAGCTCATCCCGTATGCAACAATTATTAGCAACTAGCTATTAACAAACCATGCATGACATTCTCTTAATATGAAACAAAGTTTGTCTCATAAATTAACATAAGACCCATGCAATCCAATCCATAAAATTTATTTAATAATTGTCAAATGAGCAGGGGGTGAAAAGGGTTCCTGGGATATCTGGGGGGATTGTAATAAGTGGAAAAGTGATATCATGACATGGAGTAAGAACACGATTATTGCTCGACAATTCATTAAATAACTGACTGTGCAAACAACACCAAAATACATCAGCTGCCATCTATCTCTGTGTCATTTTTTATCACTGTCATAAAGAGTTTTAATGTTATTTTAGTGAACAAGGCATGCAAAATGAATTTGGGATCGTGAGGGGATTTATAATGAGCAAAAAAATGAGAAAATGAGAGGGAATTATATAGATATTGTTCATAAAATAAATTAAATTAAACACAATCATAACTTTGTTTCAATTTCAATCCAAAAGCATCCACTTCCAAGACCAAGATCCTTGAATTGTTCCTTAATTACATACATATTACTTGTTGTCTTCAATAAAACAATTTAATTTCCCAGAAATCTTCGATTTATACCAATCTGTGTATTCTATATAATGACTATGCAAATCATTCCCAATTCCATAGTAACCATATAACCATTGGAACCATAGTACTACATGGTCTAATGCTGATTTCTTTTTTTTTTAAAACAATCATAATATGAAAAGTGTTTCCCATTATCTATATCCAATATTCATCCTTGGTAATCAAACAATAATATACCCAGGATTAACAATCAACAGTCAACTATCATCAAACAAAAATCAAGCCTGATTTAATCACCCACAGGTCCCTTTTAAATCTGGACAGACTCAAGAGCATGTTCGATGAACCTATCATGCACACAGGTCTTCAACCATATAATCATCGATACCAATATTAATTTGACAACAATACTTAACCAAAAACATGTAGCCCTGAGTTTGATATCCGTGTGCATTAACATGTAGAGAATTCCCTTTAAAAGAAATGATCCATAAAAGACAAAGTCATATGATGCACGAAGAGAAAAGAACCAAACCATACACAAGTGTCTCTTTTGAACTTTGATAGAATCATGATCGTGCTATGATTTATCACAGTGATGAGCGGAAAGACCACAGTCGACCAAACATAAAGCTCTCAGGTTGTAAGTCACCCATACAAATTAATCATAGAGAGAAAATACAGAGACTCGATCCATAAATGGTCTTGAATTCAAAGATCCCGCGTTCTCTTGAAGAAATACCACAGTCATTTAACTGATAACCAAAATCTTGACAGACCCCAGAAGGTGCCCGAGGAAAATAGAACCAAGTCGGGTTCTTTAGAATTTTACTAAAGAGAGGTAACAAAATTTTATTTAACCTTTGAAAACACTGAGGGCTCATAATATTTTTCCCTCCTAAATAATTTACCACCGAGAAGCAACCATATGTTAACAAGTATAATCCTGGAAAAAAGAGAGTCGTTCTCTTTTGAAAACACCACAGTCTTTCAACTTATAACCCAAATATCTTGATAGAGCCATAAAGAGAATGTCGAGTGGAAACAAGGAAACTTGAGATCAACAACCCAGGCACACATAGATGCCGCTAAAAATTTACTGCAGAGAGGAAACAAGGGTTGATTTAACAATAAAGAATCCTTGAAACCACAGAGAGACTGTGTCTCTTCCAACACCAAGGAGGTCGATAACCTTCGAAAATAAATTGACAATGAGGCTTCACAACATAAAAGTTGGCCATTATAACAGAGATGAGAGGAGTGATTGTTAAAACTCTTGTGAAAAGAATGTTGGAGCACAACTCATAGTCATTTGATACATACACAGGCCTCCATCTACATTTTGGGAAAAACAATATTTGACTGTGGAATGCTTTTGGTGATAATGACAGTAAAGAACAAGACATACAAACAATAGCTTGAGGCTTAGCCAAAAAGAACCACACCACTGTCGACAGTTGCATTGCAACTTGGATAAAGAATCACAACAACGACCGAGATGAAAAAGGGTTGACAACAACTGATACCCAGACTGGTGGTAAAACCCCACAATAATAAAACTCAGAGCTTGTTGCGCTACTATTATCATTTCTCATAGAGAATCATCATAAAACCCCAAGATGATTGAATTCATTTTTATCAAGAACCAATTCACAGACTTTACAAATCAATAACACCCATTACTTTCCTTCAAAATGCCAACATTCCACAATAATCACAAAGAACCCATAACATAGTATCGATATTCAGTCAAAAAAACTCAAGAAAAACACAGAACCCATGCAATCCTGAGCCACCATTTGATTCATAATACAGAGATTCCATCATGGATGGAAAGAAAAGAGCCATACCTGTGAAAAATCGCTTCCACGATGAGTTGGTTTGAGTTTTCCCCTTCCAAAACCTGAAATCGCGGAGCTTCCACAACCAACAGAGAAAAATGAAACTATGATAGGGTGACGGCTCAAGCGAGGTCTAGAGTGACGTGCAGTAAATGCACGTCGCTTCCTCACCTGACCCTATTCAATTTCTCGTACGAGCCAACCGATTAACATAACATCAACCATTAAATTCAAAGCATAGCCATTGCATAATTCAATGCCATATCCATTGTATAGTGCGCCACTCGAAACATATCAATACCATACATTAACATTACCATATGCGCTTCCCATATAATCCTTAAACAAAATCGCATAATGTTTAACCCAAATGCATAGTATAGCAGCTAGTTCCATCATTCACATTTGTCACTATTACACATATACATTCAAGGTTTATATGTAAATTGTTTGCCATAGCCTTAGGACTTCTTTATAGTTTCTTTCTTTTTGTGTGATCAAGCTCCCACATAACCATATTATATTTTGCATAAAATCATGTCTAGATTATTAATCAATGTTATAACATAACATAACACCTGTAAACAAATAATCCTCATATCCATAGCACTACCTTGTATTGCAAGTGAATATCAACATCATTCAACAACAATGCATCAACCATCCATGTTGTCATATCAAATGAAACCAAGACTGCATCGTCAACTGTATAGGACTATGTAGACAACATCATAAAAACAACAACATATAAGCATAACATGTATATCTTTGTGCCTCTAGTCTACAAGGGGGTCCCACCTACTAGTTAAATATTATTATCATAAATAAATAATAGAGCTTAGCAATCATTTGCGGCAAAACTCATCGTTGCGATTTTAATTGTCAACAAACTGGCAACTCCACAGGGAAATCTATTTCCAACAGATTAAGAACTCAGATTGTTTGGTTTTGCAGACCATGTAAACATCAGATCAAGAAAATAGACATTAGAATGATTATGCAACAGGGGGAAGTGAGTGGTTTTAAGGGGAAAATGACTGGGATTTTGGGAATAACTCATGGAAAGTGTTAAGTATGAGGGGGTTTATCCCTGTAAGAATAATCATTCAATTAATCATAGTCAAATCATTCTCGACTTCAAGGAGAAAAATCTTCTGGTATGCTCTTTTGAATCTTGGAGTGGATGGAAGAAAAGGAAAGTAGAAAAGGGATAAAACCAACTATCTTATATAACAACAATTGAAGCATATAACAATTTCAATGATGCTTTCAAGGGGAACATCATGGTAGTTGTGTAACATGATTGTTATTGATTAACAATACTTTGCATAATAGTGTTGCTAAGGAAAAACTAATCCAACATTTTATTTTGACAAGAAATGAAGTCAAATAAAAGAAACAAAATAGCTGAAATGAAACAGTTGAAATGAAATAAAAGAAATGTAAAATCAAAGCAAATAAAACAAACTATAAAACATAAAACATTCCATACATCATTTAAACTTTCAATTTGGTTCCACATAGTGTTTTAAGTGTGAATCCTTAGTGCTATAGGGAAAAAATCACTCTTGTAAGTCCTTTAGGATATATGAATTTGCGTCCAGGACAAAAGCAATCTTAAAAGGACCCAACCATAACTTTTGGAACTTTGAATGCTTTCCTCTATCAACATGAGATGAATCCCACAACAATACCTTCTCATTAACCTTAAATTTGACAGCCTTGACACTTTTATTGAAATATCTTTTAACAGTTTGTTGTCTTCTCTTTATATTATCCAAGGAAAACGTCCTCTGCTCCTCTAAAGCCAAAAGTGAATTCATTCTTTGAGACATATTAGAAGAATTTAATTCTTCAACCTGTAGCATCAACCTTAGAGAAGAAAGTTCCATCTCGGTAGGAAGAATGGCTTCTTGACCATAAACAAGTTGGAAAGGAGTGCAACCAGTGCTCACCTTGGTGGTAGTGCAATCTGCCCAAAGGGCGTAAGTAAGGAGAGTGTGCCATTGAAGAGGCTTATCTTCAATGATCCTCTTGATAATTCTTACTAGATTCTTGTTTGTAGACTCGGCTTGCCCATTTCCTTGGGGATAGTAAGCTGATGAGATAAAATGTTTAACCCCAAATTTAGCTAAAAATTGGGTCAGCTTAGAAGAAATAAAAGAGAGACCATTGTCTTTAATGATTTCCAAAAGAAGACCAAATCTAGAAAAAATATTAGTCTCAAGGAAAGAAATCACCTGCTCATCCTGCGAATGCTTAAGCGGGACAACTTCAGTTCATTTCGTAAAATAGTTTGTGGTTGTCAAGATAAAAACTTGCCATGTTGAAGATGGAGGATTAATAGGACCAATAAAGTCCAAACCCCATTTTGAAAAAGGAAAGTCAAGGAGGACAGGTTGTAAAGGCATAGCAGAAAGACGTTCTTTCCCAACAAACTTCTGGCACTTGTCACAAGATCTTGAAAAAACATAACAATCATGAAAGATTGAAGGCCAATAATACCCTCTCCTGATAATTTTAAAAGAAGTAGTTTTCGCAGAAAAGTGACCTCCTACATGAATAACAGAATTTGAAGATCCATGAGTCTCTTGTAACAATTTATGTGCTTCCTCACTGTTCACACAACGAAGTAACATACCATCGGCATATCTCCTATAATGACGTATCTAGAAGATTCTGGATGGAGCCTTCTTCTTCGATGGGTATCTAAGTTATCTGGACATCTTTGATTTTGCAAGTAATAAACCAGATCTTTATACCAAAAATGTTCAGCCATCGGAAGGATTTGATTGTCAATGTAAAATAGTGTTGATAGAGAACTATCTTGTTCATCAATTTCTTCACTTGTTTCAGCATGCTGAGTTAAGTGAAGGGCTAAGTCATGTCCCTTGATAGTTTTGGAAGTCATGATGGTTAGACCATGCTCCTGGATATTGGAAAGCCAGTGTGCAAGCTTCCCTGAAAGATAAGTCTGTGAGAGTAAAAACTTGACAGCAAGTAAAGGGACTTTTACCAGTGTATGTTTACCCAAGATGAAGTGGAAAAAAATTTCAACAGCTTTAAAAAGAGAGAAAGCATGCTTTTCAATAAAAGAATATTTAAACTCATCATCTGACAAGCTTTGACTCATGTAATCCATTGGTTTTTCATTAACTTGGTCAATATTCTCTTTCATGGAAGTATCGATCATGCTTCTACAATCACTGGCTATGTGTCCATAGTTATGACATTTGTAACACTCAATGTTACGTGCGACCACATAGGCATGGTTTGCTGGAACATTTCTTTTATAATCCCTACAATCTGCAACCTTATGTCCAAAGTTAGTACAATAAAAACAATGACCATAAAATAAATTTTCATACCTGGGAGTGAATGATCTTCTTTGTGGC